>CM040191.1:65978806-66083806 GCA_022606455.1 Callitettix versicolor
AAGGAAAGTTATGATGACCACTTATTACACAGATCGTGTATACTTCAACTATATTTCATAGCTTATAAGGAGTTTCTGTAACATTGTTCAACTTCTTGCTGTATATTATTCTTTTCTTTTTCCCATTAACTGCGAAAGGTCACTCGACCCCACTAGTTTTATGTAAGTAGTCTAGTAAGACAGGCAGACTAATTAGAGGAATTCCGTTGGAACTGAAAAGATGGTATGAACACCTCTAGTACACGTTTTGATAGAGCTTTAAATATTTCATATCTCGGGGTAAAACATTCTTATTATTGAAGTGACTACTTCTTATGGCGGGGTATGGATGTATGTTTTGCACGGGAAAAATTCAGTTTGCCGTCACGCATCACGCTCTTATATATATAGCATATACTTATATACTACTTCTTATGGCGAGGTATGGATGTATGTTTTGCACGGGAAAAAATTCAGTTTACCGTCACGCATCACGCTCTTATATATATTTTTGTTTTAACATCTATTTTTGAAGAGAAAACTTGTATGTTCATGCCATTATATTACTTACCCAGTCCAACTTAATTATTTAATTTTATGACAAGTGTTAACTGTGTAACAGTGACGTTTTATACGTTTATTATATATTGGTAGGTGTGAATAATAAATATTTAAATACCATTATACTACTTACCCAGTGCAACTGAATTATTTAGTATTCAGTTTTGTGATTTCAAGCTCATGGGCAGAATGTGGAATTTAAAAATTTTGTTTTTTGTAGTTAAGACTTAAGACACATTGTTTGAAGCCTTTCACACTACGTACTTAAACACAACTTACCTAAGTAGTATTTGATAGAACTAAGGCCAACAAGTTAAACGAGCTTATTTCCCTGGACGTCCTACTTTCGTAACACCTAAAGCTTTGTATATGCCCCCAGTACTTGAAGCTACATTGTGATGACAGGAGCGGTACTTTGGGATTTATAAGGCAGTAAATCAAGTAAAGTTGTGTTCAGGGACGGCTAAAATTTTGGGTCACAATAACTCCGGTTCCCCATAAGGATATCGCTTGCAAATTCATATAGGCAATAATTTCGTTCTATTATCGACCAAAAATAAAAATCATGTATCACGTTTTCTCTTCCTTTTTTATTTTAATTACGATAATTGGCTCGAAAACACGCCAAATTAACGTAGTTAGTTTTTAACAACATATCCTGAAACTTATTATAGCCTATCAGCTGTTCAATGAAATCAGCTGATCGTTACGAGAACATAACACAACTGATATTTTTAATACAGCTACCGACATTAAATTAACGATTCATTTCTTACACTTAAATCGGTCAAACGTCTTCGTAGTTTCCGTAGTGTAGTGGTTATCACGCGCAAGGTCCCCGGTTCGATTCCGGCACAGTAATTTTCAACTATAATGAATTTAATATGAGATTTGCGACGAGCAAAATATACTGTTATATATCAATATAAACGTGTTTCTTGCATCACGCGTTCCGCAAAATCCAACATCAAAGCCAGCGCTAAAACTTGATACATGTTAAAAGCTACTACCGCAATCAGTTCTTGTAAGAAATTGGAATCTAATCACACAAAAATGCCGACATTAGACTGTAGAGTTATATACGGTGTACGAGGTGTGTTCAGAAAGTAACGAGAATTATTAAATTTCGCGGGCTTGGAGAGTCCGATTGTCAAACATTTTTTTTTATTATGTTGGTATACATGCCCTTGAAGTATGATAAACCTTTCAGCTGTTTTCATTGTTTACTTTGTCTGTGACAGCCACTAAGGTTAGATATGTTTTTATGAGCTCGCCGATTTTCGTTTGTTAAAAAAAAATGGATCAAAGAATTTGTATCAAATTTTCCGTAAAAAATAGAATAAAGTGTAACACAGTGTGTGAAATGTTAACAAAGGCCTATGGTGAGTCTGCTATGAGTGAAGCAAGAGTTTACGAGTGGTATAAGCGTTTCCAAGAAGGCCGTGAAGACTTTGAAGATGACGAACGCCCTAGACGCACATCAACAACCGATGAAAACGTGAAAAAATGAAAGAAATGGTTATGAACAATCACCGAATCACAATTAGAGAGGTCGCTGATGATGTTGGAATATCGATTGGATAATGTCATGACATTGTTTTATGTATGAAACACATGCCAGCAAAATTCTTTCCAAAATTGTTGAATTTTGAACAAAAACAGCGGCGAATGAAAGTTGATCAGGAGTCACTAAATGAACTCAACGACAATGCAGAATTACTGAAACGTATTATAACCGGTGACGAAACATGGATTTACGGATATGACGTCGAAATTAAAGCTCAATCATCCCAGTGGAGGCATTCTGGCTCGCCAAGACCGAAAAAGGCTCGACAAGTGCGGTCGAACGTGAAGTTTATGCTCACTGTGTGCTTCAATATTAATGGCATAGTGCATCATGAATTCCTGCCACCAGGTGAAACGGTCAATAAGGAGTACTACCTACAAATTCAACCCCGTTTGCGTGAAGCAATCCGAAAAAACTGCTGGATCTGTGGAATAACCATTCATGGCTTTTGCACTACGATAATGCACCAGCTCACACTTCATTGCTTGTTCGTGAATTTTTGGCCAAAAACAGTACTGTAACGATGCCCCAGCCTCCATATTCGCCGGACATGGCTCCGTGTGACTTTTTGCTATTTCCAAAAATAAAGAGAACCTTAAAGGGCCGTCGTTTTACAGCCGTAGATGACATTAAAAGCGCATCGCTGAAAGAACTAAAGGCTATCTCAAAGATCGAGTTTGAGAAGTGTTTCGAGGATTGGAAGAAGCGCTGGCACAAGTGAATAATCTCCAATGGGGACTATTTGAAGGCTACAACATCAATGTAAAAGAATAAATAATTATTTTGTTCAAAAAATTAAAATTCTCGTTACTTTCTGAACACAATTTTGAAACTGCTTATCAAAAAACGTTTTGTAGATTAACATTGGCACTCATTTCTAGTTCCGGGTTTGGCTCGTACTATGATAACAGCCCCAATAGCTCATTTTCCAATTGAAATTACCTGTAAAAGAACACTGCGAACTTATTCCTTTATAATCTTATTCTGACACTCTTACATATCCGTGCATTGTAGTCTCTTTGTAAGGTCAATACATTCTGTTTGATTACCAGTTGACTAACATTGTCTTCTAAGCCATTTACTATTTCGTATACGATTACAGTGCAATCTACAGGAGAAACAGGCAATCATTTGCTTTCGGTCACAACAGACTTAAGAGTTAAGTTAATTCTATTCCAGGGCAGGATGACCGCTGCAAATCCAATTTGTGCAGGATTTGCGGACTATAATAGTGGCCAATAGATTCGAGTGTTCAGTTCTGTTCCATTTAATTTCAATGGAACATTTGTCAGCTTTGGAACTGAAATTGCGCTCTACGTTCATAATGGCGTCGGTGAAAGGGGATCATTAAGTTTTATTTGTGTATAATCATGTTTTTATTACTCGTGTATTTGAGGCTATTATATATATTATTATATTATATTATATATATATATATATATATATATATATATATATATATATATATATATATATATATATATATATATATATATATAGCCTATTACAAATGAATTCAGTCAAAATATAACACGAAAATATTTATAATGTAAATTCTATTACGTTCTAGTACGTCTAGTTATACAAAAGTTTTAATGAGATAATTGCAGTTTCGGAATTCTCACGCCCATCATCAGATCAATGAACAAGTAAAATACAAACACAAATTCTTTTTATATTCTTCTTCTTTTCTGCTAGGATTATTGTCACTATGTTGAATATAATGATCTGCCTTCCTTAGCATCGTCAATTCTACTTTCGTTGACGCATTTCGGAGAACCTCCATCTTCAAAAAATATATCTATACTCTTGAGTATATACACGCCCATCATCAAATCAATGAACAAGTAAAACACAAACACAAATTCTTTTTATATTCTTCTTCTTTTCTGCTAGGATTATTGTCACTATGTTCAGTATAATGATCTGCCTTCCTTAGTTTCGTCAATTCTACTTTTGTTGACGCGTTTCGGAGAACCTATATCTTCAAAAACTATATCTATACTCTTTGAAAAAAACTATGAGTATAGATATAGTTTTTGAAGATGAAGGTTCTCCGAAACGCGTCAACGAAAGTGGAATTGACGAAGCTTGGGTAGACAAATCGTTATACTCAACATAGACACAAACACTACCCTGCACGGAGATAGTTGATATTTTTTAACATGTATCATATTTTAGGGCTGGTTGTGGTGTATTTCGCGCGATGCGAGTGCATACATTTATATTGGTAGTTATAGTAAAAGATCAGTTGTTTTGTATTAATTCGTAACGATCAGCTGATTTCATTGAACAGCTGATAGGCTATAATAAGTTTTAGGTTATGTTGTTAAAAACTAGCTGTGTGTTTCGAACAAATTACCGTAATGACAATAAAATGGGAGAGAAAACATTATATGATTTTTATTTTTGGTTCAGTAACAGAAATTATTTTTATAAAATCAGGTTTTTTAAAAAAAATACACAATACAAACACATACACATGCAGCATTTAGGTTTACGTCTCGAGACTGTCTAGTCATCCTCACTGTCTTGCCCGTTATCTTACTGCGTGTCAAAACTAACGGCACTTAACAGTGCACATCTCGCACATCTCGCTGACGTGAGGGATGTGAATTTTGAAAAAAAACTTATCCCTTTTACAACGTCAAAATATGTATATGTATATATTAACATTTTAAAGAATCAACTACACTCAAAGTACGAAAATAAACCCTGACCGCCGTCAAATGTAAGTTCTTGATTTCAACTGGTTTTGACAATTAAAACTGATAATTTATGCAGTTTTTAACGCTGTATACGTAGGTAAAATTAAATTTTCAATAAATTTAAAGACAAAAAAATTAAAAAAAAGGTGGCAGTGGAATGACTGCAGACAGAAGTGACTACTTATCACGAGTTACGGCTATATATTTTACACCACAAAATAAAATTTACAGTCGATTTTTCAAAATCATGAGTATGTTCATTTCAGTTTAATATATTTCTAAATACAATGTTATATGATTTTATGGTTTTTTGCCAACACATAAATTTTTGCTACTCGACACTAGAATAGGCTATAACTGACCATGGGAGAAGCACGGAGTCCCAAATGTATTCCTGCTACTCTTAATATCTGACCCTGTGACTTATTGTCATTGTAAATGCCAACTTCAATGGAAACTGCAATATTTTAATTTGGAAAGGCAGGTTGTTTTGTTTCAATTAAAATCATTGCAAATGTAAGCTTATAAACAATAATTTTATAATAAATTATAACAGGGATTCAGATTTCTAAAACGGGAATACATCTATGTCCATCTCAGGTACCTAACCATGTTAGTTTTAAATTTTATCTCAATCGGTCCAGTAGTTAATGTGTGATTGAATAACAAACAAAAACACACACATAAACTTTCAAATTTAAAATATTATATTAAGAAGTATAAAACGTCAATGTTGTAGCTTACAGTTAACACATATCTCAAAACTGAATACTAAATAAAGTTGCACTGGGTAAGTAGTAAAATGGCATTTAAATATTTATTATTCACACCTACCAATATATAATAACGTATAAAACGTCACTGTTACACAGTTAACACTTGACACAAAAATTAATAATAATGTTGGACTGGGTAAGTAATATAATGGAGCGAACATACAAGTTTTCACTTCAAAAATACATTTTAAAACAAAAATATATATAAGAGCGTGATGCGTGACGGCAAATTGTATTTTTTCCCGTGCAAAACATACATCCATACCCCGCCATAAGAAGTAGTCACTTCAAAAATTATTGGCTAACGTTATTGTTCAATTTTAAGCCAGTTGGCCGTCTCGGTAGCCTAGTTGATAGCGTACGACAGTCCCTTTCACCACGAGGACCCGAGTTCGATTCCCGGCCAGGGCTTGGCATTTTCATACGCTATAAATCATCCTATCGTCCGCATTAGCCCAAGTGTGCACAATAGTCGGACGTTAAAAAAAAAAAATTGTAAGTAGCATCCGGTCTATGTGGTACAATTATGTACTCTGTGTTATCTGCACTAAGAACGTTTTTCGTTTCTTTTGTATTGCACTGACACCATTTGCTTATAGATCCATTCAAGTGTTCAAATATACTTGAGTGTTTCGCTATTATTTAAACTTCAATTTCCTAAGAAAACGCGTTTCTGTATCCTGAACTTCACCAAGTTAAATTAAATACAAAAAGTCAATATTCAACTCATGCATAAAACATATCAGCGTATCATATCGTGGTACATTTTATAAATATAAATCATATTCAAACCTCCGCCAGGGCTGTTTGGTATGCCGGTCGTTCTAATGTTTGTTTTTACTGCGACACAAATCTGTTTTGCTGAAATGATCCTAAACTCCTGCGTCGTTAACGTAACGGAAATTTGAGAATTTTAAATAATCGGTACTAGAACATAACGCGTACTTGCTCGTGCTCCACGAGGAGGCCGACAAAAAACGCACTAATTTATTAAAATCGGTTTATCAGGGGTTTATCAATGGGTCATTGAAATTGTACAAACGTCCGGGTGTTCAGCTGCTGTAGCTGGGACGCGTTGTAACTTTAAAAAAAACAACACTAACGATTTTAACTAAATTTGTCTTCGAAAGTCTTTTAGTGTTCCAGCAAAACGTTCCCAGCCCGTGAAGTAGAAGCTACCGAAAATATAGGAATAACTGAAGGTTTCTCGGTGTTGGTTAACATAAATCTCGAACGAGCCGTCTCGGTGGCCTAGTGGATAGCGAACTAGGCTTTCACTCCGAGGACCCGGGTTCGATTCCCGGCCAGGGCTTGGCATTTTCATACGCTATAAATCATCCCACCGTCTGCATTAGCCCAAGTGTGCACAATAATCGGACGTTAAAAAAAAAAAAGTCAATTTTTGCCTCGATTATTTTTACGCGTATATGCATTTATTTATTATTTGTGGAATAAAATATTATTAGGATTAATCGGCTTACTGATTCCAGTGTCAGTTTGTCGTTGATAAAATACGCGAGGATTATTAAAAGTGAATGACAATTGCAAAACCAAACAGAATGATGTATAAACGCAGGTGTTTAAAATATTGTTTGTGTGGCGTGAAGTCGTGATAAATAAAATAATTGTAACACGCTGGCGGATCGCTGACGTGATGGAAACGACTTTTCAAAAGTAATTACTTAACTTTTTGAATCTCTAATCACAACAAAATAAAAAGCATTAATATCTCCATAATTAGCCTCGGTGGCCTAGTTGATAGCGTACTGGGCTTTCACCCCGAGGACCCGGGTTCGATTCCCGGCCAGAGCTTGGCATTTTCATACGCTATAAATCATCCCATCGTCTGCATTAGCACAAGTGTGCACAATAGTCGGACGTTAAACACTAAAAAAAAATTTTTTTTAACTTTAAAATCGCGTTGTAAATACGGGAAAAAACCGTTTGTGACCTCGGTCAAATTAATTTCAACGGATTTTGAAAATTCAGAATGTTAGTTTATGCAGCGTTAAACGCTGATTAATGTTTAGGAAAATTAAGGAATTTATAAAAAATTTGTAATGGCAGCTACTTTTAAAATGTAAACGGATGTTGGTTGATTAACTAGTCCTAGCTACTACCAGGGTCTGTATCTGTGCCTGACTGGGGTGGATCAATAGGATAATTAGCACACTAAGGGAGATAACTGTAGAGGAAATTCTTAGGGAACGTTTTCTGAAAATGTTCCTCTGGTGGCCTCAGAAGGACAATAGGAAGCCTGGGTAATTCGGGAAAACCATGGGGACTCAGTACAGAACACTGATTTGTGGGAGGTTTTGAGCAGAATAAGAATGTACTAGTGGAGGACATGGATAGTGCAGGTGGATAATCACGTTTGTGAAGCCAGAAGAAGCCAAGAGTGTTTGGATTCCAGGACCCCAAGGACTTGCAGATGAATGAGCTAGTAAAGTACTCAAACTGATTAAGGGTCTACTGAACTAAACTCAAGAAGCTGTAATGCAGGGCTAACGCTACAACTTTTAAAAAAATCTTCGGCCAGTCTGAAATGGCAGCTCAAATAGTTCGTTTTCTAAAGTAAATTCTAACACATTCACTAGTTCACGTATACTATTGTTAAATAACGTTAAATATACAAGACTAAAGTATTGTTTAGAACAGACAAAATGTGGAACGTGTGTTTAAAATATATCAACGCGTCTGTTTGCAGTCAACAAAAAGTATTTGTACTCTTAGGTTCTGTTGATACTCGACAAAATACAGAGTTCGCAAAATGTTATTGATATTACTTTGCAAACAAAGAAAATAACAATGGAACAGTGGCTCCGTCTACCTGCGCGATGTTATTTAGTAATTCCACTCGTGTAACAAACTTTATCCTCTCCCAATCAAACTGTAACTCGGTTTTTGCGAATGCTAACAAGGGTAGAAAGTTTTTGTTTTGTTGACATTTTATACTTTTGTTAATACGCTGTGCTCGGAAACTTTCTGTTAATTTGAATTTGTATCGATTAAAAAATAACAATTTGTTAAATAAGTTGTTTTTTGTAAAAACTTGTTGATTACTTTGAGTGCACAAGTGGAGCTGGAGTAATTATTTCTAGACAATAGGGAACAGAGTAAAGCGGTCAATCCACTGATTACGCCAGAGTAAAGCCTTCGACTTAACCAAACGCAAAACAATTCTCATGTTGTTTAGACTACGAGCCTATCAACCCATTGGTCACGTCTTTGCGTCGCCATCCGTCAGTTAACGTGCCAGATTCGACTGATGCAGTGATGGGCAAAAGCGCTATTTTTGTTTAACAGCTAATTCCGTTAATGCTAATGAGAATTAGCAGTTAAAAATAACAGGTACAACTGCTAACTGATAATTTTCTAGACTACCAACAACTAGAGGTGGGCGTTTCTGCTATTTTTACAAAACGTCAACAAACTGTTTGTTGAGGAAAAACAGCTGCTTTTTAAAACAGTTGGAAAAAAACAGGTTTAGAAAACTGAAACTCAAAGTTGTATTAGCAGCTAAAACATAAAGCACAAACGTTCAGTTTTCTAAGACTACTTTTTCATTCCCATAACCACTATGTCCTTAACTGTTTTTTGGTGTAAAGTATTTAGAAAAAAAATAATCCTTTAAGTGTAGTAATAATTAAATTACATTCTCAAAACGTAATATATATGTATGCCATTTTATATTTACAAGTGCAATGAATTTCTAATAGAAGCGTTCTTTTTTTTACTTAAAAATTAAATAGTCCTTTGCATATTTACCGAAATGCAAACAATTTAGAATATTTTTAGTTGATTAAAAAATATTGATAATAAATATAAAAAATATGTTTAAATAAAATTAGGCTCTGTATCTACAAAATGTGAGAGGTTGTTACTACAACTCGCAACAAAATAGAGATAAACGTTGACATTGACCAAACAGTTCTTACTTCACTAAAAGCAACAAGAAACTTTGGAATAAAGGAAAAAGTATAAAGCAGATAGAAGAAAAGTAGTTAGCAGGAAAACAGTTAGCAGGCAAACAGCAGGAAAACAGTTTTAGCGCTTGCGGCAACGTTCGAATAGAACAGTCCGTTCCTTGTTTAACAAATCATAAACCAGTCCAAATCAAACTGCTTGTTTCCGTTTGAAAAAGCAGTTTGTTTGTCGTTTATAGAAAAGCAGTTTTTTTTAACAGTTTGGTGTTTTCTGCCCCACCACTACTAACAACGACCTTAGCAGGAAAACGCAGCTTAAATAATATTGTCACATTACTTTATTCTTATTCCTTATCTTGACAGCTGAGTTAAGCAAATACAGTGAGGGTGCAGTTGGCACGTTTTGTCCTACCCTTCCTGCACTATTAATTTGTCTATAGGATTTGTGAATAAATCTCTGACGATAATGAGAAATACAATGAACACGCTAAGATCAAAGATGCAATTAATTGTGTTCGGTTTGTCTCACGCACTGTCAAGTAATATGCAATATATTTTGTAGCACCCTTTTCTAAACCAATGATACAATAATAATTTAAATTTAAAAAAAATTAAATTTTATTAATCTGATTTTTACAGTCTAATCTGTATTGGCCAGATTAGAACCTGTGTACAGGTCCGAGTTGTAGCTAACTGTCCGCTACCTTACCGACTACACTCCACTTCTTAAGAAAAGGTGAAACACTTCCCTTTCTAGTATCAAATTCGAAAAGATTGAACTTCGACACCACACGACGTATGTATATATACACACACATACCCAAGCACTAAAAGCAATCATGTTAAGCACTCCTTTTTTTGCAATCATGTTAAAAAGTATTGGAATTTTGTCTCTGTATTTTTTTTTAAATGTATGTTAATTAGACACTATAGAATAAATATATAAAAAATAGCATAATTTCTGAAAATCAGTTTCTTAAGATCATGGCTCTAATTTTTATCTAAACTCAAGTAATTGTAGGTACTTGAAAGAAAAGATATTTTCGGTTTGGGATTGAACCAGAAAATTCCAAAAAAAAAGGTGTCAGTGGCATGACTGCAGACAGAAGTGACTACTTATCACGAGTTACGGCTATATATTTGACACCACAAAATAAAATTTATAGTCGATTTTCAAAATCATGAGTACGTTCATTTCAGTTTAATATATTTATAAATACAATATTATATGATTTTATGGTTTTTTACCAAGATATAGATTTTTGCTACTCTACACTAGAATAGACACCGACCATGGGAGAAGCACGGAGTCCCAAATGTATTCCTGCTACACTTAATATCTGACCCTGTGACTTATTAATTGTCATTGTAAATGCCAACATACATCCATACCCCGCCATAAGAAGTATTAATTTTAAAAATATATATAAGATCTGTGTGCGTAATGGCAAACTGAATTTTTTCCCGTGCAAAACATACATCCATACCCCGCCATAAGAAGTATTCATTTTAAAAATATATATAAGATCTGTGTGCGTAATGGCAAACTGAATTTTTTCCCGTGCAAAACATACATCCATACCCCGCCATAAGAAGTATTCATTTTAAAAATATATATAAGATCGTGATGCGTGATGGCAAACTGAATTTTTTCCCGTGCAAAACATACATCCATACCCCGCCATAAGAAGTATTCATTTTAAAAATATATATAAGATCGTGATGCGTGATGGCAAACTGAATTTTTTCCCGTGCAAAACATACATCCATACCCCGCCATAAGAAGTATTCATTTTAAAAATATATATAAGATCTGTGTGCGTAATGGCAAACTGAATTTTTTCCCGTGCAAAACATACATCCATACCCCGCCATAAGAAGTATTCATTTTAAAAATATATATAAGATCGTGATGCGTGATGGCAAACTGAATTTTTTCCCGTGCAAAACATACATCCATACCCCGCCATAAGAAGTATTCACTTTAAAAATATATATAAGAGCGTGATGCGTGACGGCAAACTGAATTTTTTCCCGTGCAAAACATCCATCCATACCCCGCCATAAGAATTATTCACTTTAAAAACTTTCTAATATGTTGTTTTTTTTGGTTTTTCGCTTTTGTTTATTTTTACTTTCCATTTCGTCACACTACTTTGACAATCTTCAGATATTACCGAATTCTGAACAAAACCTGATAAACCGATTTTAATAAATTAGTGCGTTTTTTGTCGGCCTCCTCGTGGAGCACGAGCAAGTACGCGTTATGTTCTAGTACCGATTATTTAAAATTCTCAAATTTTCGTTACGTTAACGACGCAGGAGTTTAGGATCACTTCAGCAAAACAGATTTCTGTCGCAGTAAAAACAAACATTAGAACGACCGGAATACCAAACAGCCCTGGCGGAGGTTTGAATATGATTTATATTTATAAAATGTACCACGATATGATACGCTGATATGTTTTATGCATGAGTTGAATATTGACTTTTTATATTTAATTTAACTTGGTGAAGTTCAGGATACAGAAACGCGTTTTCTTAGGAAATTGAAGTTTAAATAATAGCGAAACACTCGAGTAAATTTGAAAACTTGAATGGATCTATATGCAAATGGTGTCAGTGCAATAGAAAAGAAACGAAAATGTTCTTAGTGCAGATAACACATAGAGTACGTAATTGTACCACATAGACCGGATGCTACTTACAACAATAAGTAATTGGTTAATCCCAAAAAGTACATTCCAAGTGGTATAAGCGGTAATAATATATAGAAGAGATAACAAATATAACAAAAAGTAATACCACATTGAGACGGTACCACGTAAATAATGTATATGCAGGGTATAGAAAAACGTAATGCAACATTGAACCCATGTAAAGCACAATTAATTAATCTATTTATAGAGCAGATACCAAGGTTAGCAAAGAGTAATACCACGTAGAGCACAATGGATTAACATAATTATAGAGCATATACCAAGTTTAGCAAAGAGTAATACCACGTAGAACATAAATGATTAGCTTAATTATAGAGCACAAGCCACGTTTAGCAAAGAGTAATACCACGTAGAGCACAATGGATTAACATAATTATAGAGCAGGTACCAAGTTTAGCAAAGACTAATACGACGTAGAGCACAATATACTAACGTAATTACAGAACAGATACCGAGTATAGCAAAGAGTAATACTATGTAGAGCACAATAAATTAACCTAATTATAGTGCAGATGCCAAGTTATCAAAGAGTAATACCACGTAGAACATAAATGCTTAGCCTAATTATAGAGTAGATACCATGTTTAGCAAAGAGTAATTCCACGTAGAACATAAATGATTAACCTAATTATAGAGCAGATACCAAGTTTATCAAAGAATAATACCACGTAGAACCTAAATGATTAGCCTAATTGTAGAGTAAATGCCACGTAGAGCAGAATAGACTAACCTAATTATAGAACAAATACCAAGTTTATCAAACAGTATTACAACGTAGAGCACAAAGGATTAACCTAATTATAGAGCAGATACCAAGTTTAGCAAATAGTAATATCACGTAGAGCACAAAAGATTAGCCTCATGCATATAGCAGATACCAACTTTAGCAAAGAGTAATACCACGTAGAGCACAAGGGATTAACCTAATTATAGAGCAGATACCAAGTTTAGCAAATAGTAATATCACGTAGAGCACAAAGGATTAGCCTCATGCATACAGCAGATACCAACTTTAGCAAAGAGTAATACCACGTAGAGCACAAGGGATTAACCTAATACATGGAGCAGATACGAAGTTTAGCAAAGAGTACCACGTATAACATTAATGATTAACCTAATTATAGAACAGATGCCACGTTTAGCAAAGAATTATACCATGTATAAGGGATTAACCTAATACATGGAGCAGATACGAAGTTTAGCAAAGAGTAATACCACGTATAACATTAATGATTAACCTAATTATAGAACAGATGCCACGTTTAGCAAAGAATTATACCATGTATAAGGGATTAACCTTATACATGGAGCAGATACGAAGTTTAGCAAAGAGTAATACCACGTATAACATTAATGATTAACCTAATTATAGAACAGATGCCACGTTTAGCAAAGAATTATACCATGTAGAGCACAAGGGATTAATCTAATACATAGAGCAGATACCAAGTTTAGCAAAGAGTAATACCATGTAGAGCACAAAGGATTAGAGCAGGTAAGACGTTTGGCAAAAAGTAATAGGACATAGAGCACAAAGCATTAGTGTCATACATAGAGCAAATACCAAGTTTAGCAAAAAGTTATACCAAGTAGAGCAAAAGACAGTACCAATTAGTTAATAGCCTCCAAAGAGCAAGTAGCAAGTAGAGCAAAAAATGATTCTGTTAAGAAAGTACCATATAGAAGTCAAGTGGTATAAAGTTTATATCACATAGAAGGAAGCCTAATAGTACAATATTATATTATTAAAATAACTTCAACTGATTATGATTAAGTTTGTGCAACGTTTTTGTGAAATTTAATTTCAAACTGTTTAAAATGCAAGAGATGCCATATTATCGTTATAAATTTATATAGAGGAAATTAGTGTGCAACCCCATCAGCGTTCCAGTACAAAAAGATTTCCATTAACCTGGGTTACCGCATTGCAGGGTTGAAAGGTAACCTATACATGAGTTATGAGCGGAGACTATGCTAACAAAGGTTCTTCTTGCTTAAAAGCATCCAATACGGTTTTGTATTTACTATAACGTGTTTAATATATTCGGCAGTCACCTGATGTGAAGGAGACGAATTTCCAAAAAGTAAGAACATCGCTGTATCTTTTTAGACGTTTTTGAAAGTCTGATTTCACCATCATAACTTTCAAATTTTATTGACGTTAGAAAAATAAACCCTGACCTCCGACGGTTTCAATTTCGTATTTTCAGCGGATTCTGAAAATTTAAAGTGCCCATTAATGCGTAGTTTAACCGCCACGGTTAATCATAGGCTTAATGGTTAATCATACGCCACGGTTAATCATCACTATGATAATGAAATCAGACTTTAAAAAATTTTGGAACAAAAAAAGTTTGGTAAATTTTAAGTTTTAGAATGGCTGCAATTTTGACACTGTTAAACAGATTTTTCAGGAATAATGGACCTTTAATTCGATTTTCGTGCCAAACTTAAATCAAATGGAATCAATACTGCTAAAGCTTAATACGAGTTGTGTTCAGAAAGTAACGATAATTTTTAAATTTCGCGGGTTTGGAGAGTCCGATTGTCAAAAATTTTTTTTATTATGTTGGTATACATGCCCTTGAAGTATGATAAAACTTTCAGATGTTTTCATAGTTGATTTTATCTGTGACAGCCACTAAGGTTATACGTGTTTTATGAGCTCGGCGATTTTCGTTTGTTAAAAGAAATGGATCAAAGAATTTGTATCAAATTTTGCGTAAAAAGTGGAATAAAGTGTAACAAAGTATGTGAAATGTTAACAAAGGCCTATGGTGAGTCTGCTATGAGTAAAGCTAGAGTTTACGAGTGGTATAAGCGTTTCCAAGAAGGCCGTGAAGACGTTGAAGATGACCAACGTCCTGGACGCCCCAGCACATCAACAACCGATGAAAACGTGGAAAAAGTGAAAGAAATGGTTATGAACAATCGCCGAATCACAATTAGAGAGGCCGCTGATGATGTTGGCATATCGATTTGATCATGTCATGACATTGTTTCCAGTATTTTGTGTATGAAACGCGTGGCAGCAAAATTCGTTCCAAAATTATTGAATTTTGAACAAAAACAGCGGCGAATGGAAGTTGCTCAGGAGTCACTAAATGAAGTCAACGACGATGCAGAATTACTGAAACGTATTATAACATGTGACGAAACATAGGGTTTACGGATATGACGTCGAAACTAAGGATCAATCGTCCCAGTGGAGGCATTCTGGCTCGCCAAGACCGAAAAAGGACAAGTGCGGTCGAACGTGAAGGTTCTTCGATATGCTCACTGTGTTCTTCGATATTAATGGCATAGTGCATCATGAATTCCTGCCACCAGGTTAAAACGGTCAATAAGGAGTACCACCTACAAGTTCAAAGCCGTTTGCGTGAAACAATCCGAAAAAAACGCCCGGATCTGTGGAAAAACAATTCATGGCTTTTGTACCACGATAATGCACCATCTCACACGTCATAGCTTTTTCGTAAATTTTTGGCCAAAAACAGTACTGTAACGATGCCCAGCCTCCATATTTGCCAGTCATGGCTCCGTGTGACTTTTTCCTATTTTCAAAAATAAAGAGAACTTTAAAGGGCCGTCGTTTTACAGCCGTAGATGACATTAAAAGCGCATCGCTGAAAGAACTAAAGGCTATCTCAAAGATCAAGTTTGAGAAGTGTTTCGAGGATTGAAAGAAGCACTGGCACAAGTGCATAATCTCCAATGGGGACTATTTTGAAGGCGACGACATCAATGTAGAAGAATAAATAAATGTTTTGTTCAAAAAAATTAAAATTCTCGTTACTTTCTGAACAAACCTCGTACATATAGCCTACATATTGCATGTGAACAGCCTGTCACACGTACGAAGTAACTTGCGTACACGCACGACCCTTACGCCTGATTTAAAAATCAGATTCGGAGCTCATTTCAAGGTCATGGATATGATGGCTTATCTCACGATGACTGTTTAAAATGTTCATTTTACAATGAGAATTCGCTAAAAGAAACACGGTTGCGTAAAGGGTTTATCTTTGATTTATTGTATTTAATAAGTAGTGCAAAAAGATTGTACAAGTTTTCTCAAAAATTCAGTGATTACTAAAAAAAATCTGATTCGAAAAATAACAGTCCTTTTTTTTTCAAACTATTTCATCAGATTTTGCAATAATTATATTTATATCTCAAATCAGTGTATGAAATTTTAAATGATATGAATTCAATGTTCTAATAGTGAATCGAAAAAAAAACAAATTCATTTCTTGTTTGGAATTCATAATTTTTATGCTAACCGTTTTGACGATACAGTTGCACTGCCGATAAAAAGACAAATAAATTATGGTAGCGTTAAAATAAAATCAGTGTTTACCTTCAGATTTTAAAAACAAAAATTAAAAATCACAATGTAGGTTAACCGATTGCTAAATCCAAATGAAAATTAAACAATAAAATCAGGGGCGTTTGAATTACTACTGATTTAGGAATACCATCTCGCGCATTCTGTTGGTCAATCTTAAAATCAACCACCGTAAAGCACGACTTCGGTGTGATGATTGGATATGATAGAAGAAATATAACACACGCGCATTCTACCGGTCACTATGCAGTAACTGGACAATAATTAGATAAATAAAATAGATTAATTTGATTGGTCGATGGAATCACGCCATTTGTAAAAATGTGAAGAAGAAAGCCAAAAGTAGTTTCAGTGTTTCTGTTAATGTGTGTAGACTGTTCGGAAGTGATTTCGATTTTAATTGAAAATTAAAGAGTGTTTCGGAAGTGTTAGTGTTCGTCTTAGTGCGTAAGTGATAGTGCGTGTAATCGTGAGTGTGATTAACGTGTTTTATTGCTAATTGTCTGAACATAATATTTGTTTGTGCGATTATAATTTGTTCAGAAAACGACGCTAGAGACGCCATTTTAACAAAGTAAGTTGATTACCATTAAGCTTGGTAAAAATGCAGTTTCGGAACTTTGCCAATGTTCGTATATTTTGCACTGAAACGCTTCAAAATATGCCAAATATTAGTAATACAAAGTATAAAAATACAATGTATGTATAAATATTGTATATACAACATACAATAAAATATAAAATTGGCATACATTAGGATTTATAATTTTTCAAATTACATTAAAAATAAAACCAGACTGCCAATAGAAATTTTCTTAATTTCAACAGATTTTTAAAATTCGAAATGCCAAATCATGCAGTTTTTAATACTGATCGCAATTATAAAATCAGATAAAAAAAAAAAAATAAGATAAACAAAGTTATGATTTTTTGTCTTAATTTTGTTGAAAATCTGATTTCATCACAAAAAATATGATTTTCTTAATGGTTTGAAATGGCTGTTATTTTGAAACTGTTGAACGAATTTCGGTGGTTAATGAACTTTTTGAAACTATTACCATATTGTTTTTTTGTGCCAAGATTAAATAAAGCAAAATCTGACCAATTTGTAGTTGAATCAGACAAAAATTACAAATGTGAGTATGCCAAAACACACACACACACACACACACACACACACACACACACACACACACACACACACACACACACACAACCCTTCAAAAAGTGATCTAGAGGTCAGTGTATTCATTTCAAGGTCCCAGATCCTCCTAATGGTGTTCCAGTAATTCATTAAAAAAAATAATTATCAAATACTAGGATTCATATTTTTCATTTTCATACTAGGATTCATAAAATTCATATTTTAAGTATTCATATTTGCAGTTCATTTCTGCAATATAAAATAAATGTCACAAACCTTCTCGTGTATTTACATTTAGGCTATGTAAAAGTGCCCTTCAGATCTGTGGGCTGCTAACTTGCCAAAACATCCCTGTGTTTATTTCTATTCCCTCATCCACTCCCGATTATGTAAAAATTTAGAGCCTTGACCTACATTGTGACTGGGGAGTGTCAGATCTTGAATAAGGTTTTCCCAAAATATGATTTGGTCCCAAAAAATTGTCTGTACATTTTTAAAGCGATTCTATGTTCTAAACCACAATTCTTAGATAAAAGTTATTGTTACCCCAACAATATTTAAGACCTTAGACCTTCAAATATACCTCAGGGTAAATTTTGTACTCTGATTTAAAAGTGTAACCTAGTTGAAGCATAAAATGTTCTAATAATGCATTTATTTTGAACAAATTTGAATTATAAAGCATTAAAAGACAAATTTATAAATGAAATATGTAGGGGGCTGTTTCTTGTACCTAGTTTGTTAATTCATAATTTTATTATTGCCGAAATATCACTTTCAAAACAGTAACCAACTAACCTGTTAATGGATAATTTAAAGTTTAACCGCGGAATTTTATGTCTTAAGCACCAATATGAATACAATTCTATAGGCGGGCCTGTATTGTTCTGTTGTGGTAAGATATGTTGGGATATGTAGTCATGGAGGTAGGTTAAATCAGTTATGGAGAGAGGTTCTTACCATCCTGTAAAACCAAAGTTGAACATTTCTTGAAAGTAAAAATAAAAAAAATTATATTTTAAGTTAAGTAGGCTAACTCATTTCCCCAAACAGCTCTAACCTAGTTGAAGCATAAAATAATAAAATGTTTTAATAATGCATTTATTTTGAACAAATTTGAATTATAAAGCATTAAAAGACAAATTTATAAATGAAATATGTAGGGGGCTGTTTCTTGTACCTAGCTTGTTAATTCATAATTTTATTATTGCCGAAATATCACTTTCAAAACAGTAACCAACGTTTAATGGATAATTTAAAGTTTAACCGCGGAATTTTATGTCTTAAGCACCAATATGAATACAGTTCTATAGGCGGGCCTGTATTGTTCTGTTGTGGTAAGATATGTTGGGATATGTAGTCATGGAGGTAAGTTAAATCAATTAGTTATGCCGAGAGGTTCTTACCATCCTGTAAAACCAAAGTTGAACATTTCTTGAAAGTAAAAATAAAAAATTTTATATTTTAAGTTAAGTAGGCTAACTCACTTGCCCAAACAGCTCTAACCTAGTTGAAGCATAAAATAATAAAAGGTTTTAATAATGCATTTATTTTGAACATCTATGCCAGTATAATTAATATAAAATAAGATCACCATTATATTTTAAAATACAATACTAATGTTATTAGTGTATGTAATTATACTGTTTAATATAACTTTTATAGGCTGGCATTTAATTGGCAGGCTATATAAAATTGTTCTTAATGCCAACTTAATGTGCATTAGGTGCCTACTGAATATTTATATATACCCTCCACCTAGTGAGTTTATCCATTAGGCTACGTACATGCTTCTTATTTACTTCTTTATACATTTCTGTACATATCACTTAATTTTGGAAAAAAATTATATTTTCAGGATCTGTCTGCCCTCTCTCTTAAAGTCCATATACTTCATCATGTTAAAGTTATACTCTGTTTTATGTTTGGATTGAATGTAGGCCTACTGTTTGTTGTTTAAATTTATTTTGGGTTTGCATAATTTTTATTGCATTTTGTATTTATAAGACATTATTAATTTTTATTGCATTTTGTATTTAGTTAGCTTTAATACATTATTATTTTTTATTGCATTTTGTATTTAGTTAGCTTTAAGACATTATTAATTTTTATTGCATTTTGTATTTAGTTAGCTTTAAGACATTATTAATTTTTATTGCATTTTGTATTTAGTTAGCTTTAAGACATTATTAATTTTTATTGCATTTTGTATTTAGTTAGCTTTGTAAAAAATTGTCATTATTAATTTTTATTGCGTTTGTATTTAGTTAGCTTTAAGATATTATTAATTTTTGTTTGTTGTTATTATTATTATTTTAATGTGTAACCTGTATTATTACTTTTTAATTATTCTAGATTTATTTTGTTGTAATACAGTATTGTTTATTATAGTTTTGTTTTTATGGGCTCAAGTGGAAGAGAGAACTCTATGGTCCTAACTTCGCCCTTTAATAACCGAAGCAACAATTAAAATTCTCTCTCTCACTCCCTCTCCCTGTCTCCCTATCTCTCCCTCCCTCCATCCATCCATCTATCCCCTCTCTGTTCCGTGAAATCGTCAGATTATGAAACAATTGTAAGAAAGAAAAACAATGATATTGTCACTGTTTGGAAAATTCGCTTCCATTACGTCAGCGCAACAGCTGCGCGCAGTGATTATTTCTATTTCCAATACTGTTGAATGGTTCATTTAAATTAAATGAAACCGAACACAATCATAAATAAATTGGTTCCGGGTGTTGGGTGCAAATCCCCAACAAATTGAGTTTGCAGAGGTCATCCGGAGCGGGGAATAAATTAGCCCGAATCTCGAAACTGGGTGGACGGAGACCCTTCTCTTCTCTATGAATTAATAAATTGAGAGAAAAAATGTTTTAGCTTCAGTTTGGCCCTTTGGAGAATTTTCATGTAAGTTGAGCTAATTGAACAGCAATTACGTTAAAACAGATCCGGGACGGTTAAATGTGCATCGATCCTGACCTTTAGAACCCGTTTGCAGGAAAGCAGCCTATTTATCAACTGTGCATAAAAAAACAGGCGTTGCAATGGGAAAATTGTTAAGCAGCAGTGATTAGGTGTAGATATAAGTAAACAGCTGATTTGGCGTCACGACTGTTTCTTCTATAATAATATTTCACCTTTAATTATGTTTATTCCAGTTGTTTACGATGAATAGGAATAACTAATGAAGTATTATTGTTTATATTTTAATTGTTAATATTGTGTATTTGAAAATTCAAAGAAAAAAGCACGAATTGTAATTGGGTTTTAATTTCTGTAGGAAACTATGTCCTTTACAATCCATTCTATATGAGTTGTTAAATTTAACGAGAGACTTATTGAACCTGTGTTCTACATTTAATGGTAATGCGTATTACCTTAAAGGTAATACAATTGAAACATATCGAAGGAATGACCAGATTCTAATAAATGATTTCTTTAATTTGAACAATATTAGCGTAATCCATAAAAACCGAACAGGCGTAAAACTAAATAATTTAGAAATTCTGGAAATAATAGATGTATTTGTAAAAACACTAATTTTAATTTAAGTGAACACATTAATTTCAACCCTTCTCCCTTACTCATGCCTGTTTAGAGTTTTTCCCAACCTGCTGGCCCCACAGGGGGTGCAGACTAGCTGCACCTATTAAGAGGATTTAGACGTCCCTCGCGGTACCCGAGTCTTAACACACACTTACACTTACAAAACTACATTTACAGCTTTAACACTTTACACTCACACTTACATTTAGGGAGGCGATAATAGCCTCAATGTGCTTTTCGCCTTAAAATAACAAAAAAAACCCAACTTGCTGCTCACTGACCTTCTTACATTGTCAGACCTTCCTTTCTTTACCTTCTCCCTTCCAGTTTTAACGTCATCTGTGTTAGTATATGCACACTTTATAATTTTTTACTTCAATATGTCTGAAGATGCCTCACGGCGAAACGTATGGCACTGAATAAAAAAAAATTTGTTTTGGAACTGTATAATAAGTTTTCTGATTTGCCTGAAGATGTTTATACTTAGGTATACATTTGAAACATTGTAGCCCTAAGCTACGTTGCAGTCTTCATTAGACGAATGTTTACGTATACGTGTAGGGCTACTAATTGATGCAGGGTATAGTATAAATACCCAAGATGACACATGTCGCATGGTGAAGGAAAGTTAGGACACTTAAACAGCACACCTCTGCTGTTTTCGTTCGCTTCTTCAATCCACTAACAGCCAGATAAATTATTTTTAATTTCATAAGACTTAGGAAAATTATTAAATCCAAGTGGAAATAATATTTCTGCCATTTACGGCTTCTAAAATAGGCTAAACTCTAAATTAATGTGTCGGGGTTTGATTATTTTATAAAAAAAAAAACTGAAAACATTTAAAAAATTTTTCATTTTTGTTGTTGTAAAAACCTAAATTTAACAAAATCGGTACAACATATTTTGCTCAAATTTTGAGGTCGTATATCATGGCTGAAGCCAGTGTAGCGGATTCAAAATAAACGTACCGTTCGGGAGTGAAACGAAAAAACCTAAAAGTAAAAACCATGACCGCCGTCGGATTTGTTTTGTTTTATCGTTCCACGCGCCCAAAATTCAAACAAAATTTGATAAAATCCGACAAATTGGGCAGGTTTTGCGCTTTTTGTTTGTACCTTCTGTGCTAAATTTTTATGTTGATATTTTTTTGGAGAAAGTTTGTTCACGGCTGTTTTTTGCACAGTTTATTTTCTTTGATTTAAATTGGAAGAAAATTTCTTTTACGGTATTGCTGTTATTCACAAATATGCTAAAATGTATTTAAAAAAATGTTTTTAAAAATAGAAAGATCTTGAATTGTAAAAATAGGACCTGATACTTCAACACTTAAACCGCTAAAATGTAATAAATATTTTATTAATTTATCTAATTTTATTGATATTCGTGTTATTGAAAACGTGTTAAAATTCACATATTTTTACTTTATATTAATTACCGTAATTTTCTGTTTTTAAAATAGTTACTTAATGATTATTCGGGCATTCGCAAATATTTGTGTAACATATGTCAATTTGTTTTTCCGTTCATGTTGTCAGCCTTGACTGTTTGTTATTGATTTTTTTTCAGTTTAGTGTTTTAACATATGTCTAAGAATCTATACTTGTATTATAGCCTAGGTGTTTATGTTTTAAGTTCGCATTTGAGAAAGAGATTAGGTTATGTACACGCACTCAAAACGTCGTGTATTGCTGTCACATGTACACAAATGATGTCAAATATACAGACAATAAAATAACTGCGGTTTTATTCAGTTTTATTGTAAAAAATATTGTAGACCTAACCTTTACTGTAATCTCTCTATTGTTAAGCTTTAATAATCTGTATAATTAAAACTTGAAACTAAATTTACTTGAATGTTTACTTCCCAACTTGTAGTGTTATTTTTCGTTCATTTTCAAGTTAAGCTTGAAAGTTTACCCAAGACTTAAAATTGACTTAAAACTGCAAACATCAATTAACCTTAATGCTGTTTAAAATGTTCTATTAAACTGTTGATATCTCACAGTGAACACCCCTGTAACTTTAAACTAACAAAAAACTAACTAAAAGGTAGAGACTCATTATGAAAGGATTTTAAAAAATTTAACATTTAAGGTGTAAAAAAAAGTATCAAATTTGTATAGAAGATATTTTTTGGTCTGCAGATGCTTCACGTTGAAACATATGCCATTAAATAAAAGAATTTCATAAAACTTTATTAATCCTTTAGAACAGCTTTTTCTTCAAAATACATTTTCTATAACTTGTCTAATCTTCTCCTTTTATGCTTGTTATTATCTACACTTCTACCTGCTGCACCTATTGAGAGGATTTAGAAATCCCTCGCGGTACCCGAGTCTTAACACACACTTACAAGTACAACACTACACTTACGACTAACACTTTACACTCACACTTACATTTAGGGAGGCGATAATAGCCTCAATTTGCTTTTCGCCTTAAAATAACAACAAAAAATGTCGGCCTACAAAATTTTCACGAGCAGCCAAAAAAAGACATCTAGATGTTTCCAAGTTCCTAGGCCTGGGTGTTAACTTGATGGTTCCAGTAACTCATTTTACAGTGGAAATTCGCTAATAAATTATATTTAGGGATAAAAGTAAACGACGTGTAGGTTTTTCTCCATTTAGATCAGTATTACACTATCACTGATCCAAGAATTTTTTTGGAACTGTATAATAAGTTTTCTGATTTCGCTGAAGATGTTTGTTCTTAGGTATACATTTGAAACATTATAGGCCTAAGCTACGTTGCAGTCTTCATTAGACGAATGTTTACGTATACGTGTAGGGCTACTAGTATACGGTATAAATAAATATACGGGTATAATATAAATATTATGTAGGGTATAATATAAATACCGCCAGGATGACACATGTCGCGTGGTGAAGGAAAATAAGGACGATTCTTAAACAGCACACCTCTGCTGTTTTCGTTCGCTTATTCAATCCACTAACAGCCGAATAAATTATTTTAATTTCGTAAGACTTAGGAAAATGATTAAATCCAAGTGGATATAATATTTCTGCCATTTACGCCTTCTAAAATAGGCAAACTCTAAATTAATCTGTCGGGGTTTGATCATTTTATAAAAAAAAATCCTGACAACATTTCCTGTATAAACGATTAATTTATATTTTTGTTATTGTTTGTGGTAGGGCCCCTTTACAGCCCTGAAAAGATTGTTTATATTTGCTGTTTTGTTTTCTTCTTCTTTTCGTTTCACCCTCTTTGGGGTACGCTGAATCAATCATTTCTTGCGCGCTGTACTTTTCTTTGTTCCCAGTAGCTCTTCATTCTTTCCGATCTTCTCTTCCTCTCCTCTTCCGAAATGACAGGTTTAGGTCTTATTTTGGCTTTATCTTGGAATCTTATTCTTTCGTCTTTGGTAATTATCTTAGCAGTTTGGTCAAACAATGAATCCTCTGTAATTTTTAATTCTATTAGGTCTTTTTCAATTTCTTTAAACCAGTTCGGTTTTGTTTTACGATTATGGAAAAAATCGAACACCTGTTTCGTCAATCTATTGGAGTTCATTCTAAGAAGATGGCCGTAAAAATTTATTCTCCTTTTTCTCATAGTATCGGACAGTTTTTCAATTTTCTTATAGAGAGCTTCATTTCTTATATATACAACCTTATTATCCTGAAATTTTGTTCCTATAATTTTGTTCCTGTTTTGTTTTGTTATTTGTTTATATATTTTTTATTTTGTTATTTAGTTTTAGGTACGTTTATATTTATTTTATTTTTCTTGTTATTGTTGTAGGGCCAATTTACAGCCTATAATAATTTGTGTGTATGTTGTTGTTTTCAGATATATTATTGTTAACTAGTTTTAGTCATATATCTATAACTGTTATTTTGTTTTATTTATTTGTTTTTGTTACTATAGTTTGTTGTTTGTTTTCTTATTAAACTTAAATTTTTGTTTATTTTATTCGTTCTTTTATATTTTTATTTTGAGTATCGGCGATGATAACCACATCGGTTTTTCGCCGGAAAAAAAACCAAATTTATTAAGCCTTGATCGTTTTTTTTTTTTGATTCTTCTTGTCGAACGGGATTTTTGAAGGATATTAATATTGCGTTTAATGTTTTTACATCGTTAACAATTTATAAAATAATTCCAAAAGTTCACGAGCACTTTACGAAGTGGAAGTTTTTATGCATTCAGGAAACAGTTTGTGTAAGTCGTTAAAAATAACATTGTTGCTTTTAACGTAGCATATAACATGCAAATACAAGTCAACAGACGTAAACTAATTTGCGAAGGGAATTTAAACGTACAACTGAATTAAAAGTTTACTACGGTGCTTGTGTAACAAGAGCAAAGCGAATTTGCATCATATGCGGAGTGTTTCGTTCGCTATATCAGTAAACCCTGCAATTAAACACTTGCCGTAATACTTCGTACACAGCGGCTGCGCGCCTGCAGTACTTGAAGGATGTATAAAAGAAACAAAAAGCATAGTTTACTGACGTTTGTAAACACTGTATAGTGAAAGAACAACGAACGGAAATATGGCAACACTGTGAATAAAGAGCGTTAATAAAAACAATTTACACTAACGCCAAAGAATTTTTGTAACTATTTAACTTTTACGAGATATGATATTAATGCTCGTTAACAAAATACATTTAGCGATATTTATAGGCCGTTTTAAAGCCCGAACAAGCGTTTTGTTTAATATTCTGGCGTACAAATGACAATTTTGTGTTATTAAAATACGATTGAATAAATAAAATGAAACAAGATTATTTGATTTTCTACCTCAAAACAGTGTTTTTATTTAATGCAGCGATTCTTTTTTGAAAGCACGCAACTGATTCGTTAGCGCGGTGTAAGCGGATTGCCAAAAAGCAAGGGTTTTTAGTAGCTTTATGAACAATAGTTTTAAAAATCTGCTCGAACGATTTTGATCAAAGTTGTATTAAAAAAAAAAACAGGACTCTCTCCCTCTTCCTCTCCCTCTATCCCCTCCGCTCCTTCCTTATCCCTCTCTTTCTTCCCTCCCTATCTTTTCCTCTTTAATTCTCTCTCTTCCTCTCTCTCAGTCCATATCTCTCTTTCGCGCGCGCGCGCGCACACACACACACACACACACACACACACACCACAGAAGACATTCCGTCACCCCATCGGTCCCGAGAACGACGGTTAATCGAGACCCTGTTCTACTGCCGATGGTATATTTCTGTTATCTGTATATTCTGTCATCCGTCACCCCAACGGTCCCGAGAACGACGGTTAATCGAGACCCTGTTCTACTGCCGATGGTATATTTCTGTTATCTGTTTATTCTGTCATCCGTCACCCCAACGGTCCCGAGAACGACGGTTAATCGAGACCCTGTTCTACTGCCGATGGTATATTTCTGTTATCTGTTTATTCTGTCATCCGTCACCCCAACGGTCCGAGAACGACGGTTAATCGAGACCCTGTTCTTCTACTGCCGATGGTATATTTCTGTTATCTGTTTATTCTGTCATCCGTCACCCCAACGGTCCGAGAATGACGGTTAATCGAGACCCTGTTCTACTGCCGATGGTATATTTCTGTTATCTGTTTATTCTGTCATCCGTCACCCCAACGGTCCCGAGAACGACGGTTAATCGAGACCCTGTCCTACTGCCGATGGTATATTTCTGTTATCTGTTTATTCTGTCATCCGTCACCCCAACGGTCCCGAGAATGACGGTTAATCGAGACCCTGTTCTACTGCCGATGGTATATTTCTGTTATCTGTATATTCTGTCATCCGTCACCCCAACGGTCCCGAGAACGACGGTTAATCGAGACCCTGTTCTACTGCCGATGGTATATTTCTGTTATCTGTTTATTCTGTCATCCGTCACCCCAACGGTCCCGAGAACGACGGTTAATCGAGACCCTGTTCTACTGCCGATGGTATATTTCTGTTATCTGTTTATTCTGTCATCCGTCACCCCAACGGTCCCGAGAACGACGGTTAATCGAGACCCTGTTCTTCTACTGCCGATGGTATATTTCTGTTATCTGTTTATTCTGTCATCCGTCACCCCAACGGTCCCGAGAATGACGGTTAATCGAGACCCTGTTCTACTGCCGATGGTATATTTCTGTTATCTGTTTATTCTGTCATCCGTCACCCCAACGGTCCCGAGAACGACGGTTAATCGAGACCCTGTCCTACTGCCGATGGTATATTTCTGTTATCTGTTTATTCTGTCATCCGTCACCCCAACGGTCCCGAGAATGACGGTTAATCGAGACCCTGTTCTACTGCCGATGGTATATTTCTGTTATCTGTTTATTCTGTCATCCGTCACCCCAACGGTCCGGAGAATGACGGTTAATCGAGACTCTGCTGTACTGTAAAGACAGTCAGTTTTTTTGATTTTTGGTAGATTCACCTGAATTTTTCACTTCGAATCTGGAGCATTAACTCACAAAAGTAAATGAGGATCATTTTTACATAAAAAAAAAAAAAATAATTCTGCATTCACAAATGATACGGTATCTCTTAAAACTTTCTCGCTTGTTATCGAGATAGTTTTTGCAATTTAGTTTACACCATTTACTTATTAAATTGTTCCGGTATATTATAATGATACGAGTTGGAATGCTGAATGCAAATTGCAGATACTGACTTTGTATCTACAAATGACTTTGTAGCTGTTTGAAAGTAATACTTGAAACATCTGTACCGTACGTCAGCGTTACATTATTACGTAATGATTATGAAATTCCCGTTACAGTAACATAGAATAACGTTAGCTTTGTACGTTGGGTTTTATTTATACTAAACGTTACAAGCATAACGAGGTAACGTTGTGAGTGGAGTAAGTACAATAAACACTGTCCTACGCTCTCCACTGCCTCAAATAAGGAACATTATGATCGTGAAAACAAACGAAAACTCATTAATAATAAATTAGAGACGGTTTTGTAAGGTTTTTTTGTTTATTTTCTCACGATATAAAATACAGAGAAAGTATTATTATTGATAAAAAAACTGATATTTTATCTTGAGTCAATCAAATAAGTTCGCCTTCGTTATCTATCCGTCTGTTTACATGCACATTGCTAGAGACTAAACAGATTGACAGTTCTTGATGAAATTTGACATATATTTTTCTCTGTACTAGTTTTAAATTTCTAAAACTGTTAAAAGTAGGGGTTTTTCATAAACAGCGTTAACGATTTTGATATAATTTTGGTCAAACATTGTCTGTGACCACATGAACAAAACATATGACTTACTATATCGCCGGAAGTCCAGCAAATCGGCCTAATTTAATCAGAATCGGTTAATCAGATTTTGCTGGTCATATCAACCTTCCATCTAATCGGGTAACAGTTAAATTCTGGCAAAGCTGATTCTTCTTAGTAACTGATAGTTCAAAAATTGTTTCTTCTTCCCGTTTTTCCTATTGATATAAATTCCTCGATTGATATGAATTCCACATTACGTTCGCGTGTTAGTTTAGTTCAGGCGATACTGTCGTTACAGAAAACTGAATAGGTACAGAATGCTCACCGGTATTGGGGAGTTGTTAAATTTGTTTATAGTTCATATTTATTTTACAGTTTATTTTTTATGCCATTTTATTGCCAATTAGGGTTGTCCCTTCAGCCTACCAAATTTTTAGGTTTGGAGAATATAATATATTAATAATATTAATATCTTTGTAGTAGAGTCTGGCTAATCTGGATTTGATAGGAAAGGAACCTATCTAGATCACCGAAAGTCCGGATTAAACGGAATCAATAATATGTGTCAAAAACAAATTTTATTAGCAAAAAAAATCTTGCTCATTAAAAATCAACGTTTACGATTCACTGGCATCAATGCGAAATAAAGCTTGTTTTTTTTGCTCCGTAGTTACATTTACTTTCTTACGTTAAGTGGCCATTACGTTACTCTTAATAAGTGCACACAATAACACACTCGCACTGAATAAAAATATGTGTTGTACTGTCACGAGCACTTATCCACCAGCACGAGTAAGCATCGACTGAAGGAAATAAAACAAAACAACTCGTGTATAAAGTAATCACTTCAAATACAGACGATGAGCGGAAAACTTGTGGTAAGACCCGGCAATTGAGGACAAGCGGACCCTTTCTTAGGGTCCTTGTTTTAGGGCCTTGTATTTTCTTTTTTTTATGGTCACAACATTCTTTTTTATCTTTTATCTTTTTTAGATTCGTCCGGATTAACCTACGGATTAGACTTCTATATTTACGTTTGCAAGTTTTAAGCAGTCCGCCCTCCCGCGACCCACCCGAATCGCTCCTGGACGCACTAGTGGGTCAAAACCCGCTGGTTTAGGTGATTAAACAGTGCATGCAATTCTCCAAAATGATAATTTTTTTCTTAAATATAAACTTTTTCCCTTTTATAATTTGCGTCACTAGCCATAAGTTTACTGAATTGTGAGATTGCCAACTAAAGAGCAAAAAAATATTTTTTTTAAATACGCCGTCTCCGGTGATACGAGGCTGAACTGATTGAACTCCGCTCCATGTTTTTAAAATTTTTTTTTAAGATTTGTTTTGATTAACTGGATATCCGAACTAGCGGGATTCGGATTAGCGAGACTGCTATATTTAAATTTGCAAGCTTTAAGCAGTCCGCCCTCCCACGACTCATTCGAATCGCTCCCGGACGCACTAGTAGCTCACGACCCACAGTTTGGGATCCGCTGGTTTAGGTGATTAAACAGTGCATGCAATTCTCCAAAATGATTATTTTTTTTCTTAAATATAAACTTTTTCCCTTTTATAATTTGCGTCACTAGCCATAAGTTTACTGAATTGTGAGATTGCCATCTAAAGAGCAAAAAAATATTTTTTTAAAATACGCCGTCTCCGGTGATACGAGGCCTGAACTGATTGAACTCCGCTCCATGTTAAAAATTTTTTTAAAAATTTGTTTTGATTAACTGGATATCCGAACTAGCGGGATTTGGATTAGTGAGACTGCTATATTTAAATTTGCAAGCTTTAAACAGTCCGCCCTCCCGCGACCCATTCAAATCGCTCCCGGACGCACTAGTGGGTCACGACCCACAGTTTGGGACCCGCTGGTTTAGATGATTAAACAATGCATACAATTCTCCAAAATGATTCTTTTTTTTCTTAAATACAAAATTTTCTCCATTATTTTTATAATTTGCGTCACTAGCCATAAGTTCACGGAATCGTGAGATTGGTGATACGAGGCTGAATTGATTGAACTCCGCTTCCTGTTTTTTTAAATTTTTTGTAGATTTGTTCTGATTAACCGGATATCCGAACTAGCGGGATTCGGATTAGCGAGACTGCTATATTTAAATTTGCAAGCTTTAAGCAGTCCGTTCTTCCGCGACCCACCCGAATTGCTCCTGGACCCACGACCTATGGGGAACAGCTGATTTTGGTCATTAAATAGTGAATGAAATCCTCCACAATGCTTTTTCTTTTTTAATTTGCGTCACTAGCCATAAGTCTACTGAATCGTGAGATTGGTGATACGAGGCTGAATTGATTGAACTCCGCTCCCTTTCTTTTTAAATTTTTTAAAGATTTGTTCTGATTAATCGGATATCCGAACTGGCGGGATTCGGATTAGCGAGACCGCTATATTTAAATTTGCAAGTTTTAAGCAGTCCGTCCTCCCGCGACCCATCCGAATCGCTCCCGGACCCATTAGTGGGTCACGACCCACAGTTTGGGATCCGCTGGTTTAGATGATTAAACAGTGCATGAAATTCTCCAAAATGATTCTTTTTTTTCTTAAATATAAACTTTTTCCTTAATATCTTTTTTAATTTGCGTCACTAGCCATAAGTTTAATGAATCGTCAGATTGCCGGGTTGAGAGCAAACAATATTTTTTTCCAAAACATCTGCCGTCTCCGGTGATACGAAACTGAAGTGACTGAACTCCGCTCCTTGTTCTGATCAGCTCAACTCCGTCCCGTATTTGTTGGCCACACGGCTCTGTAATACAAATTATCCGGTGACTGTTTTCGTTCCAGTCAAAGCACTGCCTGCAGTATCTTTCTGTCGCTTGATTTCACTGCTACGCACATTCCCATATTTATAATTCCAATTACCAAGTGGTAATAAACTTTCTCTCTTTGCATACATAAATATTCAGACAGGAGTTGGGCCGAGTTAAACGAAATTCACGCTTAAAGTCACAAAGCGAGTTAGGCACGCTGAGTTCACTGTCTTAATATAAACAAACTTAACTACTTACATCCACCATAAGTGTACAAGTTAGCTGTCTCGTTGACGTGATAGGAGCAAATTTCCAAAAAAATAACGTATCAGATAACAATTACTTTTTTAGTGATGGAGCGAATATCATAGTTCCAGTAGCTCGTTAGGGGCATAGAATGTCAACGTCTAGAAGTACAGCCACCATTATAAATAGCGTGATCGAAATCAGCGGATAAATTCCATGTAGTTGGACTATACGCGGCTACGAACACTGTAAGCTGCGAGGACAGGGGATGTAGACGTTTGAGAAAATATACAGTACTATTATCTGTTTGACTGTAGTTGAGTATTCTGTCGCATGATGCCACGAGCAGCGAGCGCTCACATATTTCTCATAAGGGTTATCTTTCTTTCTAGTACGTTTACATACAATGCTGGGAGTGGTAAGACCCAGACCTGGGATCTTGAAAAGAGCGCCGATCCTGATCTCTAGACCCCAGTATTGGGGAGTCGTAAAATTTGTGTGTGTGTGTGTGTGTTTGCGTGCGCGCGCGCGCGCGCGTGTGTTTTAGCACTAATCAGTTTGCAGTTATATTACGATTTGATTCAAACTGGACAGGGGATTCGGTGGACGATGTGGCTAAAGCACCGGTCAGTCTGCTGCGACTCTGAACTGCCCACCTTAAGGTTCTTGGTTTTAGCCGCAGTTACTCCCGTTGCTGTTCCCTTACCGTCAGCATTGATCCCTCGTCCAACAGTTAAAAAATGACGGCCATTTAAAATAAAAAAAAATTTTTGAACTCTTTTTTTGTCTTAAATTTAACTTTTAGGCGACGGGATTCATTTTCATGTTTTGAATACAATTTGAAAGTTTAAATGGTAGTTTCTGGAGATTTTATGATGTTTATGATGGTGTATAATCGTAGTTTCGAAAAGAGAGTAAGATAAAATTAAAAATTACTTTTGGAATACGCTTTCATGACGTCAGCGAAACTATATATATATATATATATATATATATATATATATATATATATATATATATACATCCGCACACATGCGCGCGCGCGCACACACACACACACACACACACACACACACACACTTTAACGACCCCCTTAGAAAGTGATTTAGGGGTTAGGATCGGTGCTCATTCAAGGCCCCGGGTTAGGATCTTACCATGATGACCGCTCCAACAGCTCATTTTCCCAATGGAAATGTGTTAATAAGTCATAGGGTAATTTTTAAACGACTGAGCAACTGTGCCGGCTGGTACGGTGCCCCAGCTATTCATGCACAGTAAATGGAGTTTTCAAATCAGGCGAAGTTGGACCGTGAAATTAGATTCCCTCCGCTGCCGGAGTGCGCTATTTAACAAAAATACTTTCCGTTGTTGCGCAGGGCAATATGATTGTGTGCCCGTTTTATAAACACAGGATGTTCACCAGTTTGGATGTGAGTTTTATTTTTTAGCGATTTATAAAGATCAGCAAGTCAAGTCAGTGCGAGGTAGATCGCTATAAAATTAAATATTTCATTTCAAGTGATTTGGATTTTCTTCAAAGTTCCCATATTTGCATTTCAGATACCGGGTCCGTAGACGCATCTGACGTGATAGAAGAGAATATCAAAAAACAATTTTGTTTGCTTTAATCTTTTGTTATTGTAATTTTACTGTCAATCAGAACTACAATCTTGTATACATTAACATTTTAAACTTTTAAAATTACATTGAAAATACGAAAACGAACCCTGTCCGCCGTCAAAAATAATTTTGTTTGCTGTAATCTTTTGTTATTGTAATTTTATTGTCAATCAGAACTACAATCTTGTATACATTAACATTTTAAACTTTTAAAATTACATTGAAAATACGAAAACGAACCCTGTCCGCCGTCAAAAATAATTTTGTTTGCTGTAATCTTTTGTTATTGTAATTTTACTGTCAATCAGAACTACAATCTTGTATACATTAACATTTTAAACTTTTAAAATTACATTGAAAATACGAAAACGAACCCTGTCCGCCGTCAAAAATAATTTTGTTTGCTGTAATCTTTTGTTATTGTAATTTTACTGTCAATCAGAACTACAATCTTGTATACATTAACATTTTAAACTTTTAAAATTACATTGAAAATACGAAAACGAACCCTGTCCGCCGTCAAAAATAATTTTGTTTGCTTTAATCTTTTGTTATTGTAATTTTACTGTCAATCAGAACTACAATCTTGTATACATTAACATTTTAAACTTTTAAAATTACATTGAAAATACGAAAACGAACCCTGTCCGCCGTCAAAAATAATTTTGTTTGCTGTAATCTTTTGTTATTGTAATTTTACTGTCAATCAGAACTACAATCTTGTATACATTAACATTTTAAACTTTTAAAATTACATTGAAAATACGAAAACGAACCCTGTCCGACGTCAAAAATAATTTTGTTTGCTTTAATCTTTTGTTATTGTAATTTTACTGTCAATCAGAACTACAATCTTGTATACATTAACATTTTAAACTTTTAAAATTACATTGAAAATACGAAAACGAACCCTGTCCGACGTCAAAAATAATTTTGTTTGCTTTAATCTTTTGTTATTGTAATTTTACTGTCAATCAGAACTACAATCTTGTATACATTAACATTTTAAACTTTTAAAATTACATTGAAAATACGAAAACGAACCCTGTCCGCCGTCAAAAATAATTTTGTTTGCTTTAATCTTTTGTTATTGTAATTTTACTGTCAATCAGAACTACAATCTTGTATACATTAACATTTTAAACTTTTAAAATTACATTGAAAATACGAAAACGAACCCTGTCCGCCGTCAAAAATAATTTTGTTTGCTGTAATCTTTTGTTATTGTAATTTTATTGTCAATCAGAACTACAATCTTGTATACATTAACATTTTAAACTTTTAAAATTACATTGAAAATACGAAAACGAACCCTGTCCGCCGTCAAAAATAATTTTGTTTGCTGTAATCTTTGTTATTGTAATTTTACTGTCAATCAGAACTACAATCTTGTATACATTAACATTTTAAACTTTTAAAATTACATTGAAAATACGAAAACGAACCCTGTCCGCCGTCAAAAATAATTTTGTTTGCTGTAATCTTTTGTTATTGTAATTTTACTGTCAATCAGAACTACAATCTTGTATACATTAACATTTTAAACTTTTAAAATTACATTGAAAATACGAAAACGAACCCTGTCCGCCGTCAAAAATAATTTTGTTTGCTTTAATCTTTTGTTATTGTAATTTTACTGTCAATCAGAACTACAATCTTGTATACATTAACATTTTAAACTTTTAAAATTACATTGAAAATACGAAAACGAACCCTGTCCGCCGTCAAAAATAATTTTGTTTGCTGTAATCTTTTGTTATTGTAATTTTATTGTCAATCAGAACTACAATCTTGTATACATTAACATTTTAAACTTTTAAAATTACATTGAAAATACGAAAACGAACCCTGTCCGCCGTCAAAAATAATTTTGTTTGCTGTAATCTTTTGTTATTGTAATTTTACTGTCAATCAGAACTACAATCTTGTATACATTAACATTTTAAACTTTTAAAATTACATTGAAAATACGAAAACGAACCCTGTCCGCCGTCAAAAATAATTTTGTTTGCTTTAATCTTTTATTATTGTAATTTTACTGTCAATCAGAACTACAATCTTGTATACATTAACATTTTAAACTTTTAAAATTACATTGAAAATACTAAAATGAATTCTGTCCGCCGTCAATAAACTTCAAAATCCTAGTTTCAACCGCTGATAACGACGTTGAAATGGAATTTTCAAAAATATGCAAGACAGAAAAAGTTATGAATTTTAAAAATTTTAAATGGCCACTACTTTTAAACTGTTAAACGAATTTTGCTGGTTAAGGTGTTACCGGGACCGAGTTTTGTGCCAAATTTGAATCTTGGTGTAAAATTGGTAACGCGAAAATTTAAAAACGTATACAAATTTAATATAAAAAATTTAAAGAACTAAATCATGAAAATTTACCCATCAAACAATTCTTTAAGATCAAGATCGGTGCTCATTACAAGGATCCGTGGTCTATGTCTTATGATGTTTTGATATAGCTAATTTTTGCAATGCAAATTCGTGAAAAACAAACCTGAAGGTAATCAGATTTTCCGATTCACTCTTAACTTTTGAATTATTTTTATTAAAAAAAAATCTAAATTTAAAAAAATCTATATTAAAAAAAATCATCTATATTTAAAAAAATCTATATTTCAAAAAATCTATATTTAAAAAATATATTTAAAAAAATCTATATTTCAAAAAATCTATATTAAAAAATATCTATATTTAAAAAAATCTATATTTAAAAAAAAATTATATTTAAAAATCTATATTTCAAAAAAGCTATATTTAAAAAATTATATTTCAAAAAAATCTATATTTCAAAATCTATATTACAAAAAAAAATCTATATTTCAAAAAATCTATATTTCAAAAAATCTGAACGACGTTCTCACCCAATTAAAGCCAGAACTAGAAGAAAAAAGTGTTAATCTTTTTTATATTTTACTTTATAGTACGAGGCCTGAAATATTTACTCTCATATAGTTTAATGCAAAAAAATTTCACGCGCTCAGTTTCGGATTGCGATTGTAATGTTGTAAATTTTAACAGTAAAAATGCTAAATTAAACTACAAAGTAAATGACTTTCTAAACTTTAAATCGGCGTGTGCAGTTATTTACGTTTAATTCCGGATTAGAAAATTAATTACAACAGTGAGATCTTTAAATTTAATCGTATTTCATTATAATCGCAAATCCAGCGTAAATTGGATTCGCGGCGGTCATCTGGCGCTGGAATCAAATTAACCCAAATCAAAGTTTATCTTGGCCGAAGCGGAACTGATTGTAAATCCTCCCCCGCGCAGTGAAATGGCAGTGAGCGTTTTGTAAAACAGCAGTCAGTTTATTATGGAATTTCTGATGGGAAATGAGCTATTGGAGCGTGGATAATACCGTGAGATTGTGTGTTGGCACTCTTAACGTACGCAATTAAATTGTTTCAGATTTGATTCAAATTTTGCACAAATCGATTTCGGTAATAAGTTGATCAAGTTCGTTAAGCAGAGCAAAAATCCTTTCAACAGTTCTCTTCCTTTCAGTTCCTTTCAACATAGGCTACGTAACTTTTATCCAAATAATTCAAAACGGAGTAGGGTAAATTAGTTGCATGTATGCATAGGTGATTAATAGCCTACGTATGCATGATTGTTACACCATGACTACTTAACGGCTCTACCTTACCCATTTTATACTAAAAATTGTTAAATCACCATTGACCAAAAAATGGCTAAACATTTTGCCAATTTTTAAAATGGCAAATTTTTCAGCGGCTTAGTTACTAAAAATGACAAGATAAAATAAATAATTAAACAAAATAAAAAAAATACAAAACAAAATGCAAAAATAAAAATGTTTCTCAAAGTTTCATTTGAAAAGACTAAAATATTGACAAACATACAAAAACCACCAAAAAAGCTTCAAGTGGGAGAACAATACATTGAGATAGTCAAAGAATTCAAATATCTTGGGGAATGGATCAGCTGGAACGCCCTAGAGAAAAAAAACTATGGAATCTAGGAGAAATAAAATTGAATTAGCCTTCCAACTTACCAAAGACACATACAACAAGAAGTCCCTCTCCTGGAATACAAAGATAAGACATTATCATACGGTAATTAAACCAGAAGCATTATATGCAGCTGAAACATTATCTCTCACAACCCAGGGCCCACTTGAAAGGCTGGAGATCAAAGAAAGAAAGATATTACGAAAAATCTTAGGCCCCAAATTCCGTAACAACCTATTACTCCACATCAGGAATGAAACTCTTTACCAAAAAAATGAAACACAATCAGAAACAATAAGAAAAACGAGAATTGATTTTTATGGGCACATCCTCCGAATGGACAAAAATAAACTAACCAAAAAAATATTTGACTACTTTCGCAATAAAAGAGCCAAACCACTTTGGTTTAGAGAAATGAGAAAGACATAACGGAACTACAAATCACTGACACTATGCTCATGGACAGAACAGCCAAAACAATAACCAAGGACAAGAAGCAACGGTACCAAGGCAAAGTCAAATCCAAGCGAACGATCCAAATCTCTGACGAAGAAAGAAAAGCAAGATCACAACTAATGAAGCAATACTGGGCTACGAGGAAGGCACAGAACATTAAAAAGTGATTGTTTTAGTGTACGCCAAAGTTTGGTGAAACAAATCAAGAAGAAAGCAAAAATAAGTCACACGTAAAAATTATATAGTTCATATTTAAACAAAATGATAATATGAATTATATTTAGAAACAAATGAAAACAAAGTATTAGAATAAATGCTGAAGAATACATTCCGGGTAGGCCTACATAGTTACACATTATGAATTTTATGTTAAGTTTATATAATAGTGCAAACTTTCGCAATCATTTTTTGTATCATTTAGAAAATTTTGATCTTTGATTAACAATTTAAATGCAGTCGGGAGGGTGCATCTCAATATATTTGCACTCAACAGCCTCCGACTGTATGGAAGTACTTCTGTATGTACTTCCGACTGTTTTTAAATGTTAATTAAATTGATAACATAATAAAATAGTTGCCCTACTAACATGTAAATTCGTAATTTATTAACTATATAATCGGAAAATATTCTCCAGCATTTATTCTAATACCTTATTTTCATCTTTTTAAATCAATTATAATTCAAATTTTCATTTCGTTTGATTATAATTTTTGTGTATAATTTATGTTTGTGTTTTAGCAGTCGTGTTTTTATTATTTTTTAAGTAATTATTTTTACTCAGTGGACCAGAACACTTAATTTAATTCAATATTATCAGACTTTCTTCGTACGTTGTGTTACGTTAAAGTTAAATCTTTTCGAATTTGATACTAGAAAAGGAAGTGTTTTGCCTTTTCTTAAGAAGTGGAGTGCAGTCGGTAAGGTAGCGGACAGTTAACTACAACTTGTACCTATACACAGGTTCTAATCTGGTTATTACAGATTAGACAGTAATAATCAGATTACCGGCCCAGCAGGGGGTGCAGACTAGCTGCCCCTATTGAGAGGATTTAGACGTCCCTCGCGCAACCCGAGTCTAACAATCACTTACACTTACAACACTACACTTACGACAAACTGTTTTAAAAAGCAGCTTTTTTTCCTCAACAATCAGTTTGTTGACGTTTTGTAAAAATTGCAGAAACGCCCACCTCTACTATAAACAGTATACATATGTATATCTCATGGTAACGGTGACTGTGTCGCTATGAAATCTGACGCGAGTTCAATGCTTTTTGCCCAACCAAAAAAAAGTTTTTTTTTAAATTTATTGTATTTGTTGTTACAAATAAAATTACAAATAACAAACAAAACAAATTAATCATCTTGACCAATCCCAATAAGATCGACTAAAGATTTATCTCTCTTTTGAATCACATTTGTAGGGTTGACACTAGTATCTAGTCCCTTCACTTTTAAACACCGGATCTCTATAGCATCAAATCATGAGGTTTGATTCTCTTGAGGCGGCGTATCTCGTTATTAAATGTGCCAGTCATGTCCTTCATGTCCTGATTAGCATGAACTAGGAGACGTTGTTTATGCCTCAAAGCCACCTTCCTCACTTCTTCTTTTACTGAATTCACTTTTAAATCCCGGTGTAAATCGCTATTACGAATATACCATGGAGCTTGAACTAATCCTCGAAGGACTTTATTTTGAAACTTCTGAATAACCATCATGTTAGTTTCTTTCGTACAGCCCCAGATTTGGATGCCATAGGTCCATACAGGCTTCAGCACCTGCTTGTAAATTAATAGCTTGTTATGAATGGACAACTCAGAGTTTCGTCCAAGCAACCAGTAAAGTTGCCTGTATTTTATATTGAGTTCTTCTTTCTTTTTCTTTACATGCTCCTTCCACTTCAGCTTTGTATCAAGTGTCATGCCAAGATACTTGACTGTATTCCCATGAGACAATGTTTTGGCGTTTATTGTCAAGGGTATTGGTACTAACTTTTTATTTGTAAAATGAATATAGGTAGATTTTCCTTCATTTATTTTAATGCGCCAACATTTAGTCCATTCAATTACTTTGTCTACAGCTCTCTGCAGTTTGGTAGTAGCAACGACCGCATCTTTTCCAACAGCTAAAATAGCGGTATCGTCGGCAAAGGTAGCAATGGTGGTATTATTTTCCTGAGGTATATCACGGGTAAACAGTAAATAAAGGGTTGGGCCAAGAACGCTCCCCTGTGGAACTCCTGCCGCTATTTTATGAAGTTCTGAAAACTTGTTATCATGTCTAACACGAAAGTGTCTATCTGAAATATATGAGTTTATTATTTGAAAGTAATGTCGAGGAAGGTCTCGCCTAAGTTTACATAATAATCCCTCATGCCAAACTTTGTCAAAGGCCTGCGCAACATCAAGAAAGACTGCCGCGCAGACCTTCTTTTCCTCAAGTGTTTTCTCAATTATGTCTGTGATGCGATGAACTTGATCAATTGTTGAATGTTTTGCTCTAAAACCAAATTGGTGCGGTGGAATTAGTTTTCTATCTTCTACAACTTTCATTAATCAAAAAAAAAAAAGAAAGAAAAGAAAAAAAAGTGCACAACGTCGCTAAAGACGGTTTTACTTAAAAAAAAAAAAAAAAAAAACATTAGCCTAGTTTTTATATCTATCGCCACTCAACCCCCAAAAATGTTTATTAAAGTACAGTTAAATTTCATATGCAAGATCTTTCTCTTACAAGTTATATATAATCCCTACATAAATTAAAAAATATAGGTCTTTTTATTTATATACATTTTTATGAACAATGGTTCAACGTATACAGCTCGAGCGTGATGCGAAACCAATGCTTTTTACCCCTACTAAAAATGCTATAACGTGTGTAAAGAAGCAAAGCTTAAAAAATAATGTTAATTTTCCCACATGTTGTAAACTGTAAATTTAGGAAAGCTCGTTAAAAGTAGTTGTCACTATCTTCTCATATATCATAGAAGAGCTAATATAGTTTGTATATTTAATATAATATACCCCTGCCTTACTTGGCGAGCAAATGACAAGAAGTTTGTTTTGGTTTAATTAAAAATTTACAACACTAAAGAGGTAACTTTTGGCTGTGAAGAAACGACGAAATAAAAGTTTTTTTATATAAATAATATGTTAATATATTACTTTGCGAGAATTTTTAAAGACAGAAAAGAAAATGTTTTCAATTTAAGAGTTTTTTCTAAATAATTACCTTTACACTATTACACCGAAAAATATTAACTTTTTTACATAAGGTTTAAGGTTAAAATTTAACTTACTTTGTTTAGTTAAATAAGGCTTATAAGTAAACCATATTAATAATTTTTTGTTCCCTTGTTTGGTCACGTGACTTTTTAGTCGAGATTCGACGTGTTTCGGAGCAGTAAGTCCATCATCAGGAATTGTTAATGGCACTGTATGTTGATCGTGGAACATCAAACAAAGTAAAAACGGTTTTTAGAAATTACACAACACATCGGTACGCACACCTTGTTACGGTCTATTTCAATCAGTTCCTGATGATGGCGTTACAGCTCCGAAACGTCAACGTGACTGACCAAATAAATAGACAAAGAGCTATTAGTCGTTACTTGGATAACACAAAAACGCATATCTGTTCAGACACTATCAGTGTATGTTTATTTTACAATTGACGAAGCTTATCTGCGCTGTAGTGTAAGTTGTGCTAGTCATAAGAACCTCAAAACCCGTGGGAAATCAGCTCTCATGCACTTTAACACAAATACAAATCCAACTTAACATGGCTGGTACGCGAGAAGGGAGAGATGCACACGTTACCTAAGTGAGCGCAGCGATAAAACCGATACCCCGATACCAGTAAAGTATCCATACCTAGTATTTTTTACTCGATACTTGTACTAGTAATAATAAAGTATCGGCAAATTATTTTGTAACACTATCGCCGACCTCGTCACGTTCAAACCTGAGATCTCTTACCACTAAACAATCCCGAGATGACCAAAGTGTAATGTAGGCGGTACAGTGCGCAGTAGCGCGTACCCTGCTTTACATAAAGTTAAATTTCGAAGCGACAGCGATAAAGGAGAGTGAATGTGCGAGTACTTCCCCCGCGTGCCTTGTCCTGTGCTCACCCTGCAAAGTTGCGTGCGCAGTTATACTTCGGTTATGAATTTGGATTTCGGTTAGATTCGGTTAGATTTCAAAAGGATGCACAACAAACAAACACACGCACGCGCACGCGCCCACACACGAGTGCGCGCACACGCACACACACGCGAGCACGCGCACGCACACAACACACACACATACACATACATACATGCACACACACACACACACACACACACATACATGCACACACACACGCGTGCGCACACACGCGCGTGCGCACACACACACGCGCGCACACACACACACAACACTCTCTCACACACAAACGCGCGCGCACACACTCGCATACTCTCTCTCTCTCTCTCACACACACGCGCGCGCGCACACACAACACACACGCACACTCTCACACACACACTCTGTCTCTCTCTCTCTCTCACACACACACGCACACTCTCACACACGCGCGCGCACACACACACACACACACACACACACACACACACACACACACACACACACAAACGCGCGCGCGCGCACACACACACACACACTCTCTCTCTCTCTCTCTCTCTCTCTCTCTCTCACACACACACACACACGCATACTCTCTCTCTCACACACGCGTGCGCGCGCGCGCACACACACACACACACACACGTTTTCATAACGCAGATTCGAGTAATGATATGATCGACGCTCTTTTAAAGGTCGCGGATCTGGCTCTTTCCATGATTGCCGCTCCAATAGCTCATTTTCCAAATATAGATTCGCCCAACATTCCTATTATTACTGTTTACGCTAGCATATGTTTCTGGTATTGTGTGTCTTTTTCTATTTTTTCACTCTTTCCGTTTTCATTCCGTTTCAGATATAAAACGAGAATATTTTATTAACGCTTTGGGCTGCGAACAGAAGGGAAATTTAATTTCACGGTCGAATATCGCGTGATTTGAAAACTCAATTTACTCCGCACGTAAAAGTCATTCACACAGTTACAAACCCATTCGTATGTAACCATTATTACTTAAATTTGGAATATACGGATAAATATTCAAACATTTTACACCCCACACACTGCCAAATACACGCGTGTATATACACGTACACATGTTTTTGCAATTATAAGGAAACGACTTAACGGTAATCGTGCACGAAATTGTTAAACTAACTTTCAAAAACAGATTTTTCCCGTCGCGAATATATTTGTATTTTAAAAATTTTAAAATCGACACAGCAATCTCGCTGTTGAAAGCGAATTGCCTTAAATAATTGTTTCTTACCCACTTTTTGAGACTGATTCGACTATTATGAGTAACATTAAAAGCTGAATACATTCGTATTTTAAAATTCACATTACATTAGAATTATTTTTTTTAAATTCAACGGATTTTGTCATTAACGCTGATTACGATAGTGAAATAAAAATTTTCAAAAGTACTCAAGGAAACAGTTATTAATTTTTGGAGATCTGAAATGTCCGCCGTTTTGAAACTGTTGAATGAATTTCGCCGGTTAACGAAATTAATCCAAGTTATTATCATAATCGAATTATATGCCAAATTTGAACGAAATCGGACCAAAGTTTCGATCGTAAAGCGCTCGCGCACACACACATAAAAACATAAACGCATGCGCGCACGTACACACGCGCACACACACATAAAAACACAAACGCATGCGCGCACGTACGCACGCACACACACAAACGCGCGCGCGCAGCCGCCTCGGTGGCCTAGTTGATAAGCCCAATGGCTTTCACTTCGAGGACCCGGGTTCGATTCCCGGCCAGGGCTTGGCATTTTCATACGCTTATAAATAATCCCATCGTCTGCATTAGTCCAAGTGTGCACAATAGTCGGACGTTAAATACAAAAAAAAAAAAAAAAAAAACAAACAAACGCACAGATTTTAACGACCCCTCAAATGGGATGTAGAAGTCAGGATCAGTGTCTACCATTGTGACCGCACCAATGGACCGCTCATGTTTCCAATGTAAGTTCACTAATTTTTTTTTTTTTTTTTTTTAATTTCATTTACAACTGAGTAGAAATACCCATCTAGTAATTTACATTTAACACATGTTTACACTTTGAAGGGATATATCCCATTGTATATATTCCCTTAGAAACTAATGTCCATCCGGACCAGCAAAAACCATAAGGTCCAGTGGCTTTGTTCTTCGTAGCCTTCTAACCACACCAGCCTCAGCCAACAATCCGCGTATCTCCGGATGCTCGTGTTGAGAGATGCGTTGTCCGTGCTTCTTTGCATACTTTTTTATTTCCTCACTGACCATTTTCAAATCCCTATGGAGGTTGTCGTTATTTATGTACCATGGTGCATCTACGATGCATCGCAGCACCTTATTTTGAAAGGTTTGTATCTTTTTTACATTTGTCTTCTTTGTACAGCCCCAGAGCTGTATTCCGTAGGTCCACACGGGTTTCAAGACTTGCCTATATATCAGCAGCTTGTTATGGATTGATAATTGGGATTTTCTTCCCAAAAGCCAATACATACTTCTGAATTTTAATTTTAACACCTCTGTTTTCTTTTTAACATGTTCCTTCCACTTCAGTTTTGCATCCAGTGTCATACCTAAGTACTTTGCTGTATAAGCATAGGGAACTTGTAATGAATTGATTGTAATTGGTATATGATGATCAATCTTCAAATTTGAAAAGTTAACATTAACTGACTTTGCCTCATTGAGGCCAATGCGCCACTTCTTTGTCCATCTGCTAATAGCATCTGAGGCCAAGTTCACTAATAAATGCTTTTATAAGACTCGACCTTGAGCACTACGTCCGCTAGGTGATGGATTTAACGTGTAAAGAGGGAGCGTTCACTTTGCAACACTTAGACCCACGTGTTGCTAAATTTGTGAAACTTCAACCGCGCTCTTGTAAACAGTTTGTTTTGGTTAAGCTACAATATTATCGTCTGAAATTTCTTTTATACGTGTATAAATTTAATTATACAAGTTTTATAAGTTTTTGACTGTTTATACATTTTTTTTAATTAATAGAATTTTCATTATGAAATTGGTTTTATAATTGGGAACGTACAGGAAAGTAAATATTATTAATTGTGAAAATCTTCTCCTTTACTGCAGTTTTAGCAATACCGTTATACCGTTGTCAGAAAATATAATGGATTAATTAAAAAGAATTTTTTTTGGTGTTTAACGTCCGACTATTGTGCACACTTGGGCTAATGCAGACGGTGGGATGATTTATAGCGTATGAAAATGCCAAGCTCTCGCCGGGAATCGAACCCGGATCCTCGTGGTGCGGGTTCGATTCCCGGTGAGGGCTTGGCCTATATATACGTAGTATGAAGAAAGTAATCGTATTAGTGATTGTGAAACAATTGATCTTGTAATTTTGAAGGAAATACTCGTTTTTAGAACCATTAAGTCAAAAAAAGTAGTTTTTTATTGTCTGTCGGTTCATGTGTAAGTTGGACTAAATGTCTCGGGACTGTTTAGGTTTTTTGGTAATAAATTGTTAAAAGTCGGGGTTATCGAAATCGCCTTAACGATTATGTTAAATTTTATTCAAATCTAATCGATCTTTTTCTTTCGAAAGAAATATTCGTTTTTAGAACCATTAAGTCAAAAAAGTAGTTTTTTGTCTGTCGGTTCATGTGTCGGTTGGACTAAATGTTTCAGGACTGTTTGTTTAGGTTTTTTGGTAATAAATTGTTAAAAATTGGGGTTATCGAAATCGCCTTTAACGATTTTGTTAAATTTTATTCATATCTAATCGATCTTGTGCTTTCGAAAGAAATATTCCTTTTTAGAACCATTGAGTCATAAAAAGTAGTTTTTTTATTGTCTGTCGGTTCATGTGTCGGTTGGACTGTTTGTTTAGGTTTTTCGGTAAATAAAATGTTAAAAATCGTGTTTATCGAAATCGCCTTTAACGATTATGTTAAATATTATTCAAACCTAATCGATCTTGTGACTTCGAAAGAAATATTCGTTTTTAGAACCATTGAGTCAGAAAAAGTAGTTTTTTTATTGTCTGTCGGTTCATGTGTCGGTTGGACTAAATATCTCTGGACTGTTTGTTTATGTTTTTCGGTAAATAAAATGTTAAAAATCGTGTTTATCGAAATCGCCTTTAACGATTTTGTTAAATTTTATTCAAATCTAATCGATCTTGTGCTTTCGAAAGAAATATTCGTTTTTAGAAACAACTTTTTGCGAACCGAAAAGTACTTCCAACAATTGAAATGTTCTCATAGAGTTTTTATAGCTCTACCAGATTGTCCTACGTATTCACAAGGGCACTCCTCGCAAACAACTTTGTAAATATCCACTGTTTAGTAAAAGATCTATGTTATTCTTATTGTTGACAATTTGTTTAAGTTCGATGTGCAATAAAAAACTGGTTTATCTAAATTAAACTTCTAAGTTTATAACTTATATTGCCTAAAAATGGTTTTCTACAGTATTTTTGTGTTTCTTTAGTTAATTTGTTTATATTGTATAACGTACTAGTTATTAAAAAGAGAAAAAGTATCTTGTTTCTTATGTCACTGTATAAAAACGAATTTTGTGAAACTATATATGTGTTACAATTTTCCTGGACGTCATGGACGTTCAATAAACACCATAAAAAGTTTTTTATTTCAAATTTGATACACTGACTTGATTTATGAAACTTATATGAACAAATTCTGACCGACAGTATTTGTTTTTACCTCTGTCTTTCGAGTCTCGAATGTTTTGGAAAACATTATCGATTGTGGGAAATTTCGTTTACGATAATACATGTTTAACTTCATCTAAAATTTTGCCGAACTTCAATGTAGTCGTGCGGTTCGATCGGGTTTTCAAAGCCGCAATCCATTACAAACACACTGTCGACCATGTCAGTTCAATGCATATTGTATGATTGATTTGCTCGGTAGGGGGTAAACAGTAGGGTAAACTGTAGGTCTACATGTGGGGCTGTAGATTGTCTCTAGATTTTGTACTGCTTTGTTCCTTGAAAATAAAACACACTTCGGTTGCAAATATTTTAAAATTACCTGAGAAATGTGTCTTTAAGAAAGGATTTTCTCTCCTGAAACAGTTTTTTAAGTGAATACTTCTTATGGCGGGGTATGGATGTATGTTTTGCACGGGAAAAATTCAGTTTGCCGTCACGCATCACGCTCTTATATATATATATATATATATATATATATATATATATATATATATATATATATAGCATATACTTATATACTTCTTCTTATGGCGGGGTATGGATTTATGTTTTGCACGGGGAAGAAATTTGTTTTAAAATGTATTTTTAAAGTGAAAACTTGTATGTTCGCGCCATTATATTACTTACCCAGTCCAACTAAATTATGTAGTTTTGTGTCGTGTTAACTGTGTAACAGTGACGTTTTATACGTTTATTATGTATTGGTAAGTGTGAATAATAAATATTTAAATTATTTTAAACGCCATTATACTACTTACCCAGTCCAACTTTATTTAGTATTTACTTTTATTACAAGTGTTAACTGTGTAACAATTTTTAATTCCAAACAATCTTGTAATTCCAAACAACCTGCCTTTCCAAATTAAAATATTGCAGTTTCCATTGTTGTTGGCATTTACAATGACAATTAATAAGTCACAGGGTCAGATATTAAGTGTAAGCAGAAATACATTTGGGACTCCGTGCTTCTCCCATGGTCAGTTATAGCCTATTCTAGTGTAGAGTAGCAAAAATCTATGTCTTGACAAAAAAAACCATAAAATCGTTTAATATTGTATTTAGAAATATATTAAACTGAATGAACGTACTCATGATTTTGAAAATCGACTATATATTTTATGTTGTGGTGTAAAATATACAGCCATAACCCGTGATAAGAAGTAGTCACTTCTGTCGGCAGTCATGCGACTGCCACCTTTTTTTGTGATACGCGTCTACATAATGGCATTTAAAAAAACACGTAATGATTCCATTATTTTCTCTTTATTTGTTTCACCCAACTTAGGGGTACACCAAATTAATCACTTTTTAATGTTCTGTGCCTTCCTCGTTGCCCAGTATTGCTTCATTCGTTGTGATCTTGCTTTTCTTTCTTCGTCAGAGATTTGGATCATTCGCTTGGATTTGACTTTGCCTTAGAACCGTTGCTTCTTGTCCTTGGTTATTGTTTTGGCTGTTCTGTCCATGAGCATAGTGTCAGTGATTTGTAGTTCCGTTATGTCTTTCTCTGTTTCTCTAAACCAAAGTGGTTTAACACTTTTATTGTAAAAGTAGTCAAATATTTTTTTGGTTAGTCTATTTTTGTCCATTCAGAGGATGTGCCCATAAAAATCAATTCTCCTTTTTCTTATTGTGTCTGTTAGCGTTTCAGTTTTTTGGTTAAGAGTTTCATTCCTGATGTGGAGTAATTGGTTGTTACGGAATTTGGGGCCTAAGATTTTTCGTAATATCTTTCTTTCTTTGATCTCCAGCCTTTCAAGTGGGCTTTGGGTTGTGAGAGATAATGTTTCAGCTGCTTCTGGTTTAATTACCGTATGATAATGCGTTATCTTTGTATTCCAGGAGAGGAACTTCTTGTTGTACGTGTCTTTGGTAAGTTGAAAGGCTAATTCAACTTTATTTCTCCTAGATTCCATAGCTTTTTTTCTCTAGGGCGTTCCAGTTGATCCATTCCCCAAGGTATTTGAATTCTTTGACTATCTCAATGTATTGTTCTCCCACTTGAAGCTTTTTTGGTGGTTTTTGTATGTTTGTTAATATTTTAGTCTTTTAAAATGAAACTTTGAGACCCATTTTTAACGCTTGCTTCTGGAGTTCAAGAGTCTGTTCCTTAGCTTCTTCCAATGTCTCAGCTAGTAAGGCCATGTCATCAGCAAAAGCCAAACAATTTACCCTGCCTTTGTTCTTAGTTCCTAGTCTGATTCCACAATGCGTATTCACGTTCCACTCTCTAACTACTTTTCCATTATATTATGCGTGACTTTTTTTATATGTAATTTTAACTAAAATAACTTTCATTTATCGTTTTCAATTAAGAATATAACTGTTATCAGTAACGTGATTTTCAATTTCATTATAATAATAAAATGATTAAGCACGCCATTTTAGCAATCATAGCACTCAGTGAGTGCAAGGCGAGTGCTTATAACTGTGAGAAATGAAGTGCCAGCAAATTTGCAGATGAGCGACGAAAGTTGTCTTCTTTAGTATATATTTTTTATTGTATATAGAGGACCCGAGTTCGATTCCTGGCCAGGGCTTGGCATTTTCATACGCTATAAATCATCCCGACGTCTGCATTAGCCCAAGTGTGCACAATAGTCGGACATTAAAAAAAATATGTATAGTATATTTTGCAAGTCACAAGTATGAAATTAAATTAATTATAATTAAAATTCCCCCCCCCGCAGGGGTGCAGATTAGCTGCACCTATTGAGAGGATTTAGACGTCCCTCGCGGTACCCGAGTCTATTATACTTACACTTACGACTTTAACACTTTACACTCACACTTACATTTAGGAAGGCGATAAAAGCCTAAATATGCTTTTCGCCTTAAAATAACAAAAAAAAACAAATCTTTTGTTTGTATCTATGGTTGTCTGCTTTCAAGTTTGTGAAAACAGCACAGGTTTACAAAATCATCTGGATTACTAAATGTTTCCTCACGTGCTAGTGAATGGGTAACCCTGTGTATGAGTTCACTGATAACCAATTATCATACTATGTTTACATTTTACTCCTTTTGCAAGGGTTGTCTTTTTACTCAACATTTTTTTAATGCTTTTGAGAGTATGCGTTTTTAATTTTTAAAACTGAGTTATTCCGAAACGAATCAAAAATCGACAAGTAGTAAAACAGTATTTTTTTGTGATCAAACGTTCCTAACGAACCAAATGTGTTAGTAATATATTTATGTTCGTTATATACAGTGCTGAATAATTTTTGTAATATTGTTTGATAATTTTAGCACGCTAATTGCAATTAATATTAATCAAAGTCTGTCGCTTTATTTACACTAATATGTTAAACAAAAAGTTTGTTCCTTATACACGTGATCGTTTGCAATCTATATCTAAACCATTCATAACACTATCGACACGACACTATCGACTTTAATGTTTAACCGATCACAGATCTAAATGATTTGAACTGTCTGCTTCAGCCGTCGGACCATCGACCGCCGTGACGAATTCGGCTCACTAAGTTATCCCGGCTCAATAAGCTGGCAGATCTCAGATTAGATCACCGAGGTGAACGTAGTGTACGACCTAACGTCTTTTGCGACGTATTTGATGCTCAAATATAAAAAATACGACTTGTGAATCGTATTATGTTTTAAAAACCGTTATTTAAGAATAGAATATTCACGAGATGTGTTCAGAAAGTAACGAGAATTTTTAAATTTCGCGGGCTTGGAAAGTCCGATTGTCAAACATTGTTTTTATTATGTTGGTATACATGCCCTTGAAGTATGATAAACCTTTCAGCTGTTTTCATTGTTGACTTTGTCTGTGACAGCCACTAAGGTTAGATGTGTTTTTATGAGCTCGCCGATTTTCGTTTGTTAAAAGAAATTGATCAAAGAATTTGTATCAAATTTTGCGTAAAAAATAGAATAAAGTGTAACAAAGTGTGTGAAATGTTAACAAAGGCCTATGGTGAGTCTGTTATGAGTAAAGCAAAAGTTTATGAGTGGTATAAGCGTTTATAAGAAGGCCGTGAAGACGTTGAAGATGACGAACGCCCTGGACGCACCAGCACATGAACAACCGATGAAAACGTGGAAAATGTGAAAGAAATGGTTATGAACAATCGCCGTATCACAATTAGGGAGGTCGCTGATGATGTTGGCATATCGATTGGATCATATCATGACATTGTTTCCAATGTTTTGTGTATGAAAAGCGTGGCAGCAAAATTGTTCCAAAATTGTTGAATTTTGAGCAAAAACAGCGGCGAATGCTAGTTGCTCAGGAGTCACTAAATGAAGTCAACGACGATGCAGAATTACAGAATTACGTGTTTTAGCGATCAAAAACACGTTACCTAGTACGGTAGCAATTTTGAGGTTATGCGGGTCATCTTTATTTTCGATTTTTATCGTACTTCCTGTACTTTCCGCGCTTTTATATTTTGGATTATTGCTTTTGGACATGTAATAAAGCGTTTTAGCAAAAAAAATACCGAAAATCGAAAACAACCTATGCAGCATATTTACCATTTTTGTTGTTAAACCTTAGTTATTAAATTGCTTGTAGATTTGTTATTTATAAACGGATTGACAGATAAACGAGAGAACAGACATTTTTCATAAGTTTAAAAATCAATTAAATATCAATAAAAAAAAATTGATTTTTGAGGAACTATTTTTTTGTGTTTCAGATCCCGTAACAGCAAGGCGCAGACGGATGCATTATACTGACTTAGAATCCGCCCGTCAGTTAGGGTGAGTTCCCTTGACAAATATAATTTTACTTTTGATGTAATTAAACTTTTAATAAGTAAAATAATAACCTAACCAATTCAACTCTACTTAGGATTATTGTTTAGCAGTGCTTGCTGTCAGGCTACAGCTCGAAAATTTTAAAACGTCGTAGCGAATTTCCAATAGTAATTTTTCTCAATTTACGCATTTTTGTAACGTGATGTTTATATTCACAATTGACTTTAAAACCTGCATAAGTTAGCGTTTTAAATATCCGGATTCACTTCCGTAATTTGAGCGGAATTAGACGAGTTTTAAATAATTTAATTTGTGCACATTTGAGCGCTGGTTAGGTTGGAGTAATGTCGGATTTTCAAAAACTTGTAAGGTTATTAAAAATTTGTGACGACCGTTATTTTGAAACTGTTAAAGGGATTTTGCTAGGTAACGCGCGCGCATGCGCTCAATAAAATAAAATAAAAACACGACCATTTAAAAAATGATCTAGTGAACTATAGGTCGGAATCGGTGCTCACATCACGGTGTAGGGTCTGGGTATTACCACTCTAATAGCTCATTTTTCAATGGGAATTCGTCAAGAACTGTTCAAATCTTATACGGGTACGAGGACAGTTTTATGCAAGCAAGGATTGTTCTGCACGTAGATATTTTCGGTATTTTGTGACTTGATCTCATGATTTTAACGATCTTTTTCTTTTGTTATGATCTATATCATTTCAATGAAAGACATTTAACCGTGGAAGATTAAAGTTATTACGATTTATGTACGATAAATTATGATGTTTAGCCTTAGACTGTTACGGAACTATATTCTGACGTCCGTTTTTTACTGTCCGCCATGACCCTAGTTACAAAGGTTAGTTACGAGGACTGGCGTTATATACGAGTTATATACGTAACAACTGAGTTGAACACCAAACAGCCAAGTCGAGTAGGTTATCAAGTTCTTTTTATATATATATATATATATATATATATATATATATATATATATATATATATATATAAAGATCTTGATAACCTAACTCGACTTGGCTATTTGGTGTTCAATAATATATATATATATATATATATATATATATATATATATATATATATTATTATTATTAATTACTTTTATTAATTACAATAAGAATTTAATATACACTTAAAAACTTATAATAATTATTTAAGTTCGTCTCATATTCATTGAGATGCGAACTGAGTGAAACCTCGACTAACACAGAGCTTATGCTCCTTCCTCTCCACATACAATGAAAATGCTTACCATGCTAAAAACTACATTGTCATAACTAAATCTAGCAAAGTCTAGAATTATTATTATTATATATATATGTAGCCGCCTCGGTGGCCTAGTTTATAGCGTACTGGGCTTTCACCCCGAGGTCCCCGGGTTCGATTCCCGGCCAGGGCTTGACATTTACGTACGCTGTAAATCATCCCATCGTCTGCATTAGCCCAAGTGTGTACAATAGTCGGACGTTAAAAAAAAAAATGTGTGTGTGTGTGTGTGTGTGTGTGTGTGTGTGTGTGTGTGTGTGTATTAGGTATTTCATAAATCGTTTTAGTGCAAAAATTACCAAAATCGACAAAAATTCCCAAAAACTTAGCTTTACCATATTTTCTTTTGTGTGATACGAACACAATTAGTTCTACTGAATGAAAAATCGTTAAATGTGGGGACAGTTTTGACGAATGAAAGATATTTACTACACTTTTTTAGTGTTAAATAATAATAATAATGAATAATTTTGAAAATAATTAGGACTATGACCCATTTTTTCCGTCTATCGGTCTTTTTTACTAACCTCGTAAAGGCTACCGCTTTTTTTGAAACCTCGTTGTTTCATCTTCAGGCCGTAATACAGAATGTCAGGTCCCTCTGTCGAGGAACAAAGTTAAACGAAATATGGAAAATTGGCCAAACCAAATATTATCGTTGTGTTTTAATAGAAATCGTGTAATTGTGTTTAGTGTTGTGACGTTTTCAATGTTTTGTTTAACTTTGCGACGACCTCGACAGGGCGATTTGGCATTTTGTATTACGGCCTGAAGATGAAACTGTAAGGTTTTGAAACCGTGGTAGCATTTATGAGGTGAGTAAAAAAGACCACTAGACGGGAGAACATAGGTCATAATCCTAATTATTTAAATATTTGGTCCGGTGGCTATGTGAATTAAAAAAATATATTTTCTAAAAATATAGCTTAGATCAGAACATATTTTTCAACATCCCGTTAGCGTTTTGGTAAAAATAAATTTATATGATAACAGTTTGTAACAATAAAAAATAAAAAATGTATTAAACACATCGTAAATTCAGCAAGTAGTACCCAATACAATGTTGTGTTGCGTGTAGCCTATCTTTCCTAAACAGGCGCATGGAAATGAATCTTCGTTTAGCCGGGAAAACTAAAGCAGAAGAGATGTTTAACTTATACCCTACTTAATTTAGATAAATGTCCCCTAGATTAGAGTTACCCCATTCGTTTTCTTTTAACAAGGGATGTTTCTGACTTATAGCTTTGACAGTTGGGAGTACTGCTGCAATCATATGGGGTTTTTATTCACTATTTTTGTCATTTCGAATAAAATAAAATAGTGTTACTAATAATAATAATTATTATTATTAATATACCTTATTATTATGAAAATACGATGTGTGTTCAGAAAGTAACGAGAATTTTAACTTTTTGAACAAAATATTTATTTATTCTTCTACATTGATGTTGTCGCCTTCAAAATAGTCCCCATTTGAGATTATGCACTTGTGCCAGCGCTTCTTCCAATCCTCGAAACACTTCTCAAACTTGATCTTTGAGATAGCCTTTAGTTCTTTCAGCGATGCGCTATTAATGTCATCTACGGCTGTAAAACGACGGCCCTTTAAGGTTCTCTTTATTTTTGGAAATAGGGAAAAGGCGCACGGTGCCATGTCTGGTGAATATGGAGGCTGGGGCATCGTTACAGTACTGTTTTTGGCCAAAAATTCACGAACAAGCAATGAAGTGTGAGCTGGTGCATTATCGTGGTGCAAAGCCATGAATTGTTTTTCCACAGATCTGGGCGTTTTTTCGGATTGCTTCACGCAAACGGCGTTGAACTTGTAGGTTGTACTCTTTATTGACCGTTTGACCTGGTGGCAGGAATTCATGATGCACTATGCCATTAATATCGAAGAACACTGAGCATAACCTTCACGTTTGACCGCACTTGTCGAGCCTTTATCAGCACTTTGTCGCACGTGTCCGCAAGGTCTCCGGTTCGATCGCGGTGGAGACAGTAATTTTTAATTATAATTAATTTAATATGATACTTGCGACGCACAAAATATAGCCTACTTACATATATATTAATTTATATTAATTAATTATATAAACATGTCCTCGCATCACTCGTCACGCAAAATGCAACATCAAAACCAGCCCTAAAACATGATACATGTTAGAATTATGATTTTTTTAAAGGTTTGAAATGGTCGCAGTTTTTAAACTGATTAAAGTATTTTTCTAGGTAGTGAACTTGTCCAAATTGTTGACAAAATTGATTTTTGTATTAAGTTTCAATAAAATTGGTCTAAAATTACACACACACACACACACACACACACACACACACACACACACACACACACACACACACACACACAACAAGGCTCTGTACTTGGACCCCTCCTTTGGAACATCATGTATGATGGAGTCTTACGAATCAGCATACCACTAGGCGTAAAAGTCTTTAGATTCGCCGATGACCTTGCGGTGGTTGTTGAGGGGAAGTTTTTGGAAGAAGTCGAGGTTCGGGCCAACAAGGCAGTGAAGTCAATATGGAGATGGTTGACATCTATGGGTCTGCAGCTCGTCGATCATAAGACGGAGGTCGTGCTTGTGCCCAGCAGGAAAAAGAGAGAATCAGTAACTCTTACAGTTGGAGATGTGCAGATAATTTCTGTCCCAGCCCTTCAATACCTTGGTGTGTGGGTTGACGCGAGACTCTGCTTGAGGGAACCAAGGCAGTTAGTGAAAATGCGGCGAACGTGGCAGGAGCAATTTGCAGGCTCATGCCGAATCTGGGAGGTCCAAGACAGGCACTCCGCCGACTCCTGGCTGGAGTAGTAAGCTCAGTGCCCCTTTACGGAGCGCCGATTTGGAGCCAGGCTATGATGGTCGCGAGCTATGCGCGCAAGTTTAATGCAGTGCACCGCCGTGCGTTGCTGCGTGTCGTGAGTGGTTACCGAACAGTTTCCTACGACGCTGCATGCGTAGTGGCGGGCGAATCCCCAATGGAGCTGATGGCTGATGAAAGAACGAGGCTCTACTGGCGTAAGCGAAGTGCTGAGCCGCGGTATAGTCGTACAATGGAAATTACGGAGGAGCGAAATCGGACCCTGGGGACATGGCAGCGACATTGGGACGAATCAACAAATGGACGATGGACATACATAGGTACATAGGTAACATCCAGGATTGGTGCAACAGGGTTCACGGGGAGGTGGATTTCTCATACAGATTCTCACTGGGCACGGTTGCTTCCGAGCTTACTTGTTCCCTTTCAGGCTGTAAACAGACTCGGCTTTTCCCCTCTGTCTTCCAGCAGTTGAGGAAGATGCGGAGCATGTGTTTTTCTGGTGTCGGAGATTCAACGAGGAAAGAATGAGGCTGTAAACATATCTGCGAGGCAGCATTGCACCACAAAGTCTGCTTGCGACAATGATGGCCGCCAACTGGAGGGCCATTGCGGGATTCGCTGCAGTGGTCATGAAGAGGTTGAAGGCTTAGGATCGAGAAAAGAATTTAACAACGCTGTAGAAGAGTACGCGGTCAGAAAGTCCACCTTCCCACGAAGTAATGCCTGGCGGCAGTTTCATGGTGGGGGGGGGTTTCAGAAGGGGAATGCTTTTTGTGGTTTTTTAAGTGGGTAACAATGTATCTTAACTTGAGTTTGAATTTAATTTGAGTCCCACACTCTGGGGTAGTGCGTACCCTACCTCAGGTAGTCTATAAAAGATTTTTTACACCTTTTTTGGCATCGTAATTTTTTTTTATGTTTAACGTCCGACTATTGTACATACTTGGGCTAATGCATTTTTTTTTTTTAATGTCTGACTATTGTGAACACTTGGGCTAATGCAGACGATAGGATGATTTATAGCGTATGAAAATGCCAAGGCCTGGCCGGGAATCGAACCCAGGTCCTCGGGGTGAAAGCAAAAAAAAAAAAAAAAAAAAAAAACGCACAAAGTGATCTAGAGGTCAGGATAGGTGCTCATTTCAAGGTATGCAGGTCTGTGTGTTATCATAAAGTCGTAATGATAATGTTACTGCCTGCAACTTGTTTAGAAATACACCTACTCCAGTTTTTGAATGTACGTTGTGTGTTGTGAACGTTAGAAACAAAGTCAGTTCCGTATTTAAATGAAACAAAATCCAATAAGAGAGACATTAGGCCAGGAATTATTAAAATAAATGAATGCATTAACTGTCACGAACCGAACTGCTTAACTAACATGGCGGCCGGGACTTGATGGGATTTATATAATTCATTTCTTCGTTTCTACTGCCTCCGTATACGATGTACGAGGTTGTCGTGAAACAAATCGTTTTTCTTTTAAAATTTTTGGGTGAATATAACGAAGATCTCTGCTCGTTTAGGTTGTTTTTTAGATTTGTTATCGTTTAGGACTATTTTCAAAATTTCAAAGCCCAAATTTTGTTAAGAAAAACACTAAAAATTGGTATTTCTCAAAATCGGCTCTTAACGATTTTGATAAAATTTCGTTCTATTCTATTCAATTAGATTCCAAATTATTAGTATTTTGCCCGGAAATTTGGCTCGTGAATTACTCGAACAATCCACCAAATTTCTGACTAAGGGGCATGTTACGTTATCCTGGACACGTCAGATTTCTGTGTCTGGGTACTAGGCTTTCACCCCGAAGACCCGGGTTCGATTCCCGGCCAGTGCTTGGCATTTTCATACGCTATAAATCATCCCATCGTCTGCATTAGCCCAAGTGTGCACAATAGTCGGACGTTAAACAAAAAAAGAAAAACCTCAATAATAGTGGCACTTGCACCAAGTATCTTTCTTCTTTGTTTCCATGGTCGGGCCTTAAATGGTTTTTTCGTTTTCCTCTCTTTCTATTTAGTAGCGCCACAGCAAGATAAGGGCTTAATGCAGCTGTATAACTAGTCAACATTATTTGATCCATTACAGTTATTGCATATGTATAAACATAATCCCAAAATATATGTAGTGAATAATCTAGGTGATCAAAGAAATTTGTCGAATGTGCCTAAAATTTTTTCTTTGATACAACTTTAACAATATTTGAACTTGATATATGATCAACGTTTTATCAAATATTTAAGAATATTTGACAAATGCGATAGTGTAATATATCCCTAATTGATTTTGTTAAGCATTGTGTTATTATATGAAAATTCATAACACAAGTCAGTGTAACAAATTTGATATAAAAGAACTTTTTTAATTTAATGGGTATAATCGAAAAACCCCGAAGTAAACCGTGCACATCTACACAGCCCTTGAATATATTTCGAAATTTTGTTTTTTTTGTTGCTAAATCGATTGTATAAATTCAAAAATACTAAAATATTTGTTACTTTTTTTTATAAATGTGACATTAAAGTTTACATATTTAAAGAGTAAATTAATTTTCCAACTATGTGTTCTTGTGGGTAGGATTTGTGTTCGTTTTTGCCGGCAAACGATTTCAGAAAAGTCAACGATAAGTACCGTTAATAACAGTGTATTAACAGTTGATAAATCCAGAAGGGAATGTGTTAATTGATTCTTACGTACATCGCAACACAGACAAGAACCTCAACACACATGGGAAATCAGCTCTAATGCACTTCAGTATAAACAGAAGTCTAACCTAACCCAACCTGCTACAGTTGCAATGATGAGACGTGAAATGACAAACACGTTTAGGGGTCGGTGTAATGGCTGTAATGGACTATTTTCCGCGGCGGAGAACGGAATACACTTGATATACAATATCATTGAATACAAACGGACTAGAATTATAGCCGTCATTATAGAAAAGTGTACTCGATATTAGAGACTTAGGTTCAAGTAGTTGCGCTATTTGCCGCTACGAAAGCTGCAAGGACAAAGGAAAGACGTTTGAGAAAATAATACTGTTGTTGAACGTTCTGCCGCAAGATGCCACCAGCGGCAATCGCTCATATATATCTCGTAAGGGTTATCATTCTGGTACGTTTATATTCAAAGACAATATCGGCACGGGTGTTTACCTGCAGAGCGCAGCAAGTCGTCACCTGGAGGTCATCTGTTGTAGCAGGTCCGTTGTGACATTATTGTGCGTCTCGTGTTTGTTTTTAATTGTTGTTCAAGGTTGTTTAGTAGCAACAAGACGCACTAACCCGTTAGATGTTCCAAGATGACGAGCAACAATTTCAAAAACACGATTAAATTTATTCAATTTTTGTTTCTTTAATGAGTTTGTTTTCCTGGACAAGTGTGTGAAGCGGAGCCATTCGACGTCACGACTCCGCTAAGCTCCGTTTCACTTTCAGTGGTCGCACTTACATTAAAAAAAAGTTTCGGTTTTGAATACGTAGTGCGTTCCGTTCAGCTCAACTCCAATCCACATCCGGTGGCCTCACTGAAGTGATGGGCTAGTCGACTAGTAAACCAGTCGTTTATTCGACTAGTGCCTGGAGTAGTCGACTAGTCGGTTGTTCTGCTTGACTAGTCGACTAGTCGGTAATTCGTAATCAGAATGCGATCAGAAGATGAAGGACAAGAAGACAACTCAGCTGATGCCAACTCCAATCCACATTCGGTGGCCTTACTGTAGTGATGGGCTAGTCGACTAGTAAACCAGTCGTTTATTCGACTAGTGCCTGGAGTAGTCGACTAGTCGGTTGTTCTGCTTGATTAGTCGACTAGTCGGTAATTCGTAATCAGAATGCGATCAGAAGATAAAGGTCAAGAAGACAACTCAGCTGATGCCAACTCCAATCCACATTCGGTGGCCTCACTGTAGTGATGGGCTAGTCGACTAGTAAACCAGTCGTTTATTCGACTAGTGTCTGGAGTAGTCGACTAGTCGGTTGTTCTGCTTGACTAGTCGACTAGTCGGTAATTCGTAATCAGAATGCGATCAGAAGATGAAGGACAAGAAGACAACTCAGCTGATGCCAACTCCAATCCACATTCGGTGGCCTTACTGTAGTGATGGGCTAGTCGACTAGTAAACCAGTCGTTTATTCGACTAGTGTCTGGAGTAGTCGACTAGTCGGTTGTTCTGCTTGACTAGTCGACTAGTCGGTAATTCGTAATCAGAATGCGATCAGAAGATGAAGGACAAGAAGACAACTCAGCTGATGCCAACTCCAATTCACATTCGGTGGCCTTACTGTAGTGATGGGCTAGTCGACTAGTAAACCAGTCGTTTATTCGACTAGTGCCTGGAGTAGTCGACTAGTCGGTTGTTCTGCTTGACTAGTCGACTAGTCGGTAATTCGTAATCAGAATGCGATCAGAAGATGAAGGACAAGAAGACAACTCAGCTGATGCCAACTCCAATCCACATTCGGTGGCCTTACTGTAGTGATGGGCTAGTCGACTAGTAAACCAGTCGTTTATTCGACTAGTGTCTGGAGTAGTCGACTAGTCGGTTGTTCTGCTTGACTAGTCGACTAGTCGGTAATTCGTAATCAGAATGCGATCAGAAGATGAAGGACAAGAAGACAACTCAGCTGATGCCAACTCCAATCCACATTCGGTGGCCTTACTGTAGTGATGGGCTAGTCGACTAGTAAACCAGTCGTTTATTCGACTAGTGCCTGGAGTAGTCGACTAGTCGGTTGTTCTGCTTGACTAGTCGACTAGTCGGTAATTCGTAATCAGAATGCGATCAGAAGATAAAGGACAAGAAGACAACTCAGCTGATGCCAACTCCAATCCACATTCGGTGGCCTCACTGTAGTGATGGGCTAGTCGACTAGTAAACCAGTCGTTTATTCGACTAGTGTCTGGAGTAGTCGACTAGTCGGTTGTTCTACTTGACTAGTCGACTAGTCGGTAATTCGTAATCAGAATGCGATCAGAAGATGAAGGACAAGAAGACAACTCAGCTGATGCCAACTCCAATCCACATTCGGTGGCCTTACTGTAGTGATGGGCTAGTCGACTAGTAAACCAGTCGTTTATTCGACTAGTGCCTGGAGTAGTCGACTAGTCGGTTGTTCTGCTTGACTAGTCGACTAGTCGGTAATTCGTAATCAGAATGCGATCAGAAGATGAAGGAGAAGAAGACAACTCAGCTGATGCCAACTCCAATCCACATTCGGTGGCCTTACTGTAGTGATAGGCTAGTCGACTAGTAAACCAGTCGTTTATTCGACTAGTGCCTGGAGTAGTCGACTAGTTGATTGTTCTGCTTGACTAGTCGACTAGTCGGTAATTCGTAATCAGAATGCGATCAGAAGATGAAGGACAAGAAGACAACTCAGCTGATGCGTTATGGTCTTATATTTTTTTTTTTTGTACACTCTGTTCTAAAACTATTATAACAAAAAAAGAGGGCGTTTACTTTTTAAATGTAACCGCATTTTACTAATATTATTTAAACATTTCGGACACTTCTTACATAATTTACATAAAATTTTATCGTTTTCTCTTCTATCAAAATATTCCCAAAATATTGATCTTTTTGGAGACATTTTAATACTATTAGATTAAAATAAATAAATACAAATAAATAAAATTAAAAAAAAATTACTATTTATTTATATACACTCTGAAATCCCGAAAACACACCATTATATTACAAGAAAACTTTAAAAAATCTCAACCTCTTAATAAAATCATCACTCAATCAAAAACTGCAGAATACTGAATAATTGAATAATTGACTTACTTTAATATCAATTCAGGGAACTGTCCACACATTTCCGTGTGTTCCAGGAAAAGTGAACATCGACTAGTCGACTACTTTATCTATTCAATGGAATTGGATTTGCCGAGTATTGACATTGGGTCCGTAAGTTAGACAACGAATTAAAACTAGTCGACTAGTTTATTCGATTGTAATCTAGTCGAATAGTCACTAGTCGGTTATTTGATAGTCGATATTCCCATCACTACATTACTGTATTCCGCAGTTGTAGGAACAGTCGATAAGTGTGCGGGACTGGATTACAATAATCGGAGTAATCAATTACAGAAAATTTTCGCCCTAAGAATCGAATGTAAGTTTGTCTTATCTTTATATAAATTTGTCTTATATAAGTTTATTACAAGATAGTCTGGTAATATTGATTACGATTAACGAGAATCGATTAATAATCGGAACGACATCGATTATCAAAAACCGTTATGTTCTCGGTTATGAATCGAGTATAAACATTTTACTTGATTAGTAATGAGCCGCCACGGTGATTAGCGTACCCATCGTCTGCATTAGCCCAAGTGTGCACAATAGTCGGACTTTAAAAAAAAAAAAAAAAATGATTAGTAAAGACTAATTGTAAATGACAGGGAAGAATTTTTTTTTGTTTACTTTATTCCGAGATTAGAGATAAGCAAACCGATATATGTGGTAACAGTGCTGTTGGCACGTTTTATCCCAGCTTACGACATTACGCATATCTACAGGACTTGTTTATAAACCACAAATGATTTGATGAGGTAATTTAATGGACCGCGCTACAGATTATTGTGCTTGGTTTGTGTTGACGCACTGTCAAAACATTGGAATGAAGTGTTTCGGTTGTGTTTATATTAGACTCAAAGCTCAAAGGGAGTAGATCGTTTTTTAGTAATCGATTATTTTAGAAATCGATTATTTATTAATAATCGATTTCTAAAAATAATAATAAAAATCGATTATTTATTAATAATTAATTTTTAAAAATAATATTAAAAATCGATTATTTTAGAAATCGATTATTTATTAATAATCGATTTCTAAATAATAAAAATAAATTATTTTAGAAATTGATTATTTATTAATAATCAATTTCTAAAAATAATAATAAAAATCGATTAATAATAATAATAATTTATTTTAGAAATCGATTATTTATTAATAATCGATTTCTAAAATAATCGATTACTAAACATACTTAGCAGTCAGAGGATTAGTCGACAGAAGCTTTGCTTAATGATATATAAATATAATTCATTTTAGCAGGCAATTATGAGTTTACAGACATTAATAGTTCAGTAGATAATACTACTCGTATTTTGATTCGATTAGGCCTTTCATTTTATAATGTACGAGAGAAAACCAAAATAACAAAAAAAACCTTTTTATTAATTTTTAAATGTTAAATTTAGAAAATACGAGCTTGTAAACATTAACTCTGCAATGAAAAGCATGTGAATTTTGTTTTTTTGTATTTGACTATAAAATTAATTGTACTATCAAAAATAAAAATTTGATAATTTGTTATTTTAATATCTATTGGCACTAATAACCTCCACAAATGATTATTTAAAGTAAAATAAAATTGTAATTAGTGATGCGCGATTATGAACAACACTAATAACATCATTCGATTATAAAATTCACTCGAATAACATCAGCATAGTTTTAATATCTACCGGCACTTATAACCCCAAAACATGATTATTTAAAGTAAAATTAAATTGTAATTAGTGATGCGCGATTATGAACACTAATAACATCATTCGATTATAAAATTCACTCGAATAACATCAGCATAGTTTTAATATCTATCGACACTCATAACCCCCACAAATGATTATTTAAAGTAAAATTAAATTGTAATTAGTGATGCGCGATTATGAACAACACTAATAAAATTATTCGATTATGAAAATCACTCGAATAAGTTGACCACTAATTGTTCTGTGCAAGTCGAGTTGTACTGTTGTCCAACAAGTCTAACTTGACAACTGAATCGTTCTGGAAAAACTCGAACGTTTACAAAAGGCCACCGTTCGTGGTGTTGATGATCGTGTATTTCCGTAACGAATCGGCTGTCTGCGATGATTCAGCGTGACGCGAAACCAACGCTTTTATTCATACAAAAAGTGCTGTAACGCGCCTAAAGAAGCAAAGCTTGAAAAAGTCGTTTATGCCCATCACTCTCCTCTGCGCATGTGCGTTATCATTTCACGATGCAACACTCCACAGTCTGTTCGCAGTGAGATTGCGGCTGACGGAGTGCGTCTACATGATCTAGTCGTCTCCCACGCACGAATACTCACTAACAGTGGTTACCTGTTCTTAATTTTCTGCGTAAGCGTGGTTGGAAGTTATTTTAAAGCAATCTAACCTTCAACAGCCGCCCATCTTGAGGAAAACAACACCTTAAAATTGTATGGACAAAATAAATAGTGCGGATTCCAAAACTGATTGCCTTTTCTATTCCTTAATGATTAAAAGAGTATAAATAGGCCGTCTCGGTGGCCTAGTTGATAGCGTACTGGGCTTTCACCCCGAGGACCCGGGTTCGATTCCCGGCCAGGGCTTGGCATTCATACGCTATAAATCATCCCATCGTCTGCATTAGCCCAAGTGTGCACAATAGTCGGACGTTAAAAAAAAAATCCAAAACTGATTACGACAACGAAATCACAGTTTCAGAAAAGTATTATTAAGGCAATGAGGGTACGTTTTCATATTTTTATTGTCAAGTACAACAACAACAATAACAATTTCCGTTATTACTGAATTTGAAAACAATGGCAAAAAAGAAACTAAAGCTGAATTTAAGGCCAGGTGGCCACCAATGAGGAGCGAACCTAACGTATTGTGTGGCCACTGAAAGCGTAGCGAGGCTGAGCGGAGTTAAGCGGCATCGCTGAGCTCAGTCACGCTTTCAGTGGCCGCTATTACATTTAAACAATAATCCTTGAATGAGTAGTTCGCTCCGCTCAGTGCAGCTCCGCTTCACATTTGGTGGCCACTGAAAGCGTAGCGAGGCTGAGCGGAGTTAAGCGGCATCGCTGAGCTCAGTCACGCTTTCAGTGGCCGCTATTACATTTAAACAATAATCCTTGAATGAGTAGTTCGCTCCGCTCAGTGCAGCTCCGCTTCACATTTGGTGGCCACTGAAAGCGTAGCGAGGCTGAGCGGAGTTAAGCGGCATCGCTGAGCTCAGTCACGCTTTCAGTGGCCGCTATTACATTTAAACAATAATCCTTGAATGAGTAGTTCGCTCCGCTCAGTGCAGCTCCGCTTCACATTTGGTGGCCACTGAAAGCGTAGCGAGGCTGAGCGGAGTTAAGCGGCATCGCTGAGCTCAGTCACGCTTTCAGTGGCCGCTATTACATTTAAACAATACTCCTTGAATGAGTAGTTCGCTCCGCTCAGTGCAGCTCCGCTTCACATTTGGTGGCCACTGAAAGCGTAGCGAGGCTGAGCGGAGTTAAGCGGCATCGCTGAGCTCAGTCACGCTTTCAGTGGCCGCTATTACATTTAAACAATAATCCTTGAATGAGTAGTTCGCTCCGCTCAGTGCAGCTCCGCTTCACATTTTGGTGGCCACTTGACCTACGAAAAGTTAAATGACGATTTCGAATATCGTATAGACTTTAGATTTACTACGTGCGTCTGTCTGTATCCCTAGACTGTAAATGATGTCAGAAGCTACGAAACTTACATTTCTGTTACGTTTTTTAATATATCCGTGACTTTCAAATATGTAAAAGTGGTAAATGTTTACTACTAGGATGCCTTAAGTAAATCTCAAAATGTGTAATCATAAACTGGTGTTGTAAGCGTGGAGAAGTTACGGCAGTGCTGCAAGAACACATTTGTTCTTTTAATCTGACAAATGCGTTACACAGTCTTCCACTCTTACCGGGGGAGGAGGAGGTCGATGTCATATTTTTCCTTAAGTGGAAACTATTGTCACGCTTTAAATCCGAACCAAGTGAACAAGCACTTACTGCTCTTGAGAGAAACGATGCGGAAAGCGAGTGGGTGTCAGAGTTTGTACTCGTGTCTAGGAATTAATTGTCAGCACAATGGAGTCTTTACTTTGTTCATCCTCGACGTAGACGTTGACGTCAAGTAAATCGTTTTGTTCTAAATCCGGTGCGGAAAGGGGTCGATAGAAAACTGGAAAGTATCGTGATTTGTCGAAATCGGTCGTTTGGATTCGCTAAGATTTTGGTCAGGCGTGAAAATTCATAATTTGAGCCAGTGCGACAATGATGGAAACTCGTGATTCGGTTTTTTTAAGGCGAATAGCACATTGAGGCTATTATCGCCTCCCTAAATGTAAGCGTGAGTGTAAAGTGTTAAAGTCGTAAGTGTAAGTGTGTGTTAGACTCGGGTACCGAGAGGGACGTCTAAATCCTCCTAATAGGTGCAGCTAGTCTGTACCCCTTACGGGGATTCTTGTGATTCGAGGGTAAAGCGAAATCGGTTTTTTAGTTTTCTCGGTTTAATACTGACCCAGCGGGCTAGCGAGGCACTTTTTGATTCGGATGGTGAAGTGAAACTAAGAAGTCCGTTTGTTTATGGTTGGCCGGATCTCTCGTGTTCCCTCCCGAGTAAGTTGTGGTGTCTTGCGCTGTTGGTAGGCGGCTATGTAGTGGGCGGTCCTTCTCGGTGTTCTGCTGACCTGTATTTATTTTCGAAGTTAAGGCGAGCACCATAATTCCATTGTTAAAACTGTATCAGAATGAATGAAGCTTTTGTACACGGGAGATGCGATATGATGCACCTGCAGTAGTGCCTGGGCAGAAGTGTATTAGTGTAGCTTAGTACAGACTCGAGATACGCAGGAATTGCGAACCAATCGGAAGTAAATTTTGGTTGACGGAAGTGAATTAGGTTTAGCAGGCTAAGGCTCTTTTCAAGCCGGGATTTTAAGCGTAGTTGTTTTTGGTGTTAGTAAACGGAACTAGGTTGTGTAACTCAGTTTCTGTTATTTAAGCTATGACACCTTCTTATATGATCAGAACTACAGCGAAATGAGATGAGAAACGGTGACGATTTTCTAGTTTTTGCGATAGTTCCCGAAACGATTTTCCTTAGTGCTTTACTGGCTATATTTTGTGCGGGTACTTAAGGACTAGGGCAATTTAAAAAGTTTTTTATCCATAAGGGCTTAATCATTTTTCGAAAGATTCAGAATTGCCTCCGTAAACGTAAACACTGACAGAAAAACATTCAAGTTTGAAAAAACCCTTTTTAGACTCAATGGGGATCGACGTTATTTCACAACTGTTTTTATAGCGTTTTTTTTTTGTGTTTAACGTCCGACTATTGTGCACACTTTGGCTAACGCAGACGATGGGATGATTTATAGTTATAGCGTATGAAAATGCCAAGCCCTGGCCGGGAATCGAACCCGGGTCCTCTGGGTGAATGCCTAGTACGCTATCAACTAGGCCACCGAGGCGGCTATGTGAATTTTAAAGCTGATTATGTTAATGAAATAAGATTTTCGAAAAAGCGTACCTAAAATATAAAAGATAATATTGTCAACACATATTGCATTTAATTTTTAAGTAAAATTAATTATGAACAACACTAATAAAATTATTCGATTATAAAAATCACTCGAATAAGTTGACCACTAATTGTTCTGTGCAAGTCGAGTTGTACTGTTGTCCAACAAGTCTAACTTGACAACTGAATCGTTCTGGAAAAACTCGAACGTTTACAAAAGGCCACCATTCGTGGTGTTGATGATCGTGTATTTCCGTAACGAATCGGCTGTTACGAATCGTTTGATCGAGACATGTACGAATAGAGATCATTTTCATTTATTTATATTTTGTTTACCAACATTTATTTAAAAATGTATGAAAAACGCTATAAACAATAAAAAAACGTATTTATAGTTCGTATAATGAGAAAACTTATGGAAAATTGGCCCGATTTTTCAAAAAAAAAATTTAGTATAAATGACATTACGATTAGCTCCGTAATGATATTTGAAAATTGATTCAATATTATATGGGTTTGTTCTTAAGACTACATTTGAGAAAAAATTGATAAAAATCGTTCAAGGTTGTTTTAAATAAAACCGATTTAAACGTTTTGCCAGAATTTCGAACGAAAGAATTTTTTTATAGCAATTTATAATTAATAATTGATTCCTAGCGAAGCTTTTTGAATTTTGAAGTAAATAAGAGACATAGAGAGTGAAGCTGTACGAGTGAAATTAACGAATCAATCTAACTTTAGAATCGATTACAATACATCGCTTGTGTAACACTTAAGTGGATTGTGGTTATAGGATTGGTTGTTTCAAATCTAGTGCACTTAAATTACAACTTCAAAATCGATTTTATTGGGAACGTTTTGCTGCAAAACACATATGTTTAATCTCTCGTAAATAGGCTTACTTTTGGAAAGTAGGAGAAGGTATTAAAAGCGTTTATTTGTGGTATTTTTAAAAGTGCGAGCGTGAAAAATAAATGTTGAAGTGGTCATTGTAAAACGAAAAATCAAAGTTTTGTTTAACGCTGAGTGTAAAATTGCATGGTGCGTTTTCATAAATTATTTAAGCATGACGGTTACAAAGTTATTTACAATCTTCTTTCTTCAGGACTTCGTCCGGCGTTGCACAACTTTGACATCGTTCTTGTTCCAATGCTCGTGCTGCCTCTTAGTTGGTCGACGTAGTTAATGGCCTTGTAGTACACATGTTTTGTTAGCGTGTACTACTTTTAGTAGTCGATCCTCTGTCATTCTATTGGCTCTATTGACGTGCTCTCTCCGTTCTCTTCTTCCTTTCACAATCTTCACGATAGAATATAACATTGCTGCTTTACGTCTTTATTACTTCTACCTTGTGGTGGTAGTTTTCAGCTCTTGTATCTCCTTCATAGAATTTTTTTTTTTTAACGTCCGACTATTGTGCACACTTGGGCCGCCTCGGTGGTCTAGTGGATAGCGTACTAGGCTTTCACCCCGAGGACCCGGGTTCGATTCCCGGCGAGGGCTTGGCATTTTCATACGCTATAAATCATCCCACCGTCTGCATTAGCCCAAGTGTGCACAATAGTCCGACGTTAAAAAAAAAAAAAAAAAAAATGTGCACACTTGGGCTAATGCAGACGAAGGGATGATTTATAGCGTATGAAAATGCCAAGCCCTCGCCGGGAATCGAACCCGGGTCCTCGGGGTGAAAGCCCAGTACGCTATCAATTAGGCCACCGAGGCGGCCTGCATAGAACAGCATAATGATTAGAGGATGATTTAATAAGACCCCAGACATTGCGTTCAAAGGACTTCTTGTGAAACTAAACCTTCTGAGTTCTAGTTCAGCATATTTGTGCTTTTAATATGCTCCAGCAATCCACTGATTAGATTATCCTTTTAGAGGTCCTTAGGGTCCTGGAAACCAAATACCACTAGCTTCCTGCTGGCAAAATCCATATAGTCGTAAATTATATGACATGCTCTTTATAGTTGTTATCTTGTCTCTTTTTCCTTTATAACCTACACATAGTTTTTCCATGTTATATTCCTGTCTAGTGCATATACACCCTCAGACCATAGTGCTCTCTAATGAGCCTCATGATTTTCCTGAATTGTGCTCTGCTCAAGATATCTGCTGCCCCTTTATGTCCTCCTACAGGGACGTCTCTTAAGAAACGTTTGTTATGGTAATGCTAATGAAGGTTTTCTCTCTTGAACTGCGTTCAAAGAACCTCTTGTGAAACTAAACCTCTTTGAGTTCGAGTTCAGCAGACTGGTGCTCTTAATATGTTCCAGGGATCCACGGGATAGCTTATCCTGCTGGAGGTCCTCAGGGTCCTGAAAACTAAATACCTTTAACCTCCTGCTGGCAAAAGCCTCACAGTCGTAAATGATGTGAGTAGGATTCCGGACAGTATAGCCCAGCGCTCTGATTGGTCGAGCGATGCTGTTACCAGCGCTCTGATTGGTCGAGCGATGCTGTTACGTAGGGTGTGACGTTATCGCGTGGCGTAGGGTGTGACGTAGGGTGTAACGTAGGTGTGTGGTGACATCACGGTACTCGCTCGGTCCATCGTTGCTGACGTCGTGCGTACCCGCCGCCCCCATCGTTGCTGACGTCGTGCGTACCCGCCGCCATCGTGTTACGTACCCGGGGCCTGTGGATAGTGTGTTATATAAACATATAAAGTATTTTATTCTATGGCCGCCGCCGCCATCGTGTTACGTACCCGACCCGCCGGTGAATATTAATTAATCGAAAAAAAGTTGCGCGTTTCTGGCAAGGCTCGAACCGGGGACGTTGCGCGTGTGAGGCGCACGCTGTAACCACTGTACCACGGGAGCGTCTTGGGAAATTAGAGCGATTCGACATATATGAAACGTAACGATTTTGCCCGATCGAATCGTCATCGTGGTACGTGCCTAGCCAGCCCTGAGACGGTGGATAGTGCATTATATAAACATATAAAGTACTTCATTCTATGGCTGCCGCCGCCATCGTGTTACGTGCCCGGGGCCTGTGGATAGCGCGTTATATAAACATATAAATAATGTCAATCTATGACCTCTCTCTAGTCACCGCCGCCATCGTGTTACGTGCCCCGGGCCTGTGGATAGTGCGTTATATAAACATATAAAGAATGTCAATCTATGACCACCTCTCTCTCTAACCTCATCAGCCATCGTGTTACGTGCCCCGGGCCTGTGGATGGTGTGTTATATAAACATATAAAGTAAGTCTCTCTCTCTCTCTCTCTCTCTCTTTCTAACCTCATCCGCCATCGTGTTACGTGCCTAGCCAGCCCTGAGACGGTGGATAGTGCGTTATATAAACATATAAAGTACTTCAATCTATGGCCGCCGCCGCCGCCGCCGCCATCGTGTTACGTGCCCCGGGCCTGTGGATAGTGCGTTATATAAACATATAAAGAATGTCAATCTATGACCGCCGTCGTCGTGTTACGTGCCCCGGACCTGTGGATGGTGTGTTATATAAACATATAAAGTACTTCAATCTATGGCCACCGCCATCGTGTTACGTGCCTAGCCAGCCCTGAGACGGTGGATAGTGCGTTATATAAACATATAAAGTACTTCAATCTATGGCCGCCGCCGCCGCCGCCATCGTGTTACGTGCCCCGGGCCTGTGGATGGCGCGTTATATAAACATATAAAGAATGTCAATCTATGACCGCCGTCGTCGTGTTACGTGCCCCGGACCTGTGGATGGTGTGTTATATAAACATATAAAGTACTTCAATCTATGGCCACCGCCATCGTGTTACGTGCCTAGCCCGCCCTGAGACGGTGGATAGTGCGTTATATAAACATATAAAGAATGTCAATCTATGACCGCCGTCGTCGTGTTACGTGCCCCGGACCTGTGGATGGTGTGTTATATAAACATATAAAGTACTTCAATCTATGGCCGCCGCCATCGTGTTACGTGCCTAGCCCGCCCTGAGACGGTGGATAGTGCGTTATATAAACATATAAAGAATGTCAATCTATGACCGCCGTCGTCGTGTTACGTGCCCCGGACCTGTGGATGGTGTGTTATATAAACATATAAAGTAAGTCTCTCTCTCTCTAACCTCATCCGCCATCGTGTTACGTGCCCCAGGGCCTGTGGATAGTGCGTCATACTCCGTTCTATGGCCGACGCCATCGTGTTACGTGCCCAGCCCGCCCTGAGACGGTGGATAGTGCGTTATATAAACATATATATAAAGTACTGCATTCTATGGCCGCCGTCGTCGTCGTGTTACGTGCACCAGGGTCAGTGGATAGCGCGTTATATAAACATATAAAGTAAGTCTATCTATGGCCCTCTCTCTCTCTCTCTCTCTCTCGTCTTACGTGAAAAATAAGGAAAAAGAAACAACAACAACAACAACAACATTTCGTAAAATAATGATATTTTTTATTATCAATTATCGATTTGACACTCGAAAGATTTGGTACAATTTTTAAAAACGCAATTGCAAAAAGCTATTTCGTCTTTGCGACTAGCGCAGCACTCTACCAAATCGCGAAACGTGAAGCGGGTACATCGTTTCCTGCAGCAGGCGTAATCGTCGACTCCTATCTTGTACACGGGTAGTCTGGCAAAATTCAATTTCATTTGTACGGTTCTGCAACGGCAATGGCAGAAGGAAAAACACTGGCATATTTTGCACGCTAGCCCGTCTACTTGGCATTCGGGCGCGACGAAGCATTTCAGTTCGCAGCAGTATTGAGTTTTGTCTGTAAAAATAAAAAAAAATCAACGTCATTCTCAGGTGCACACGCTGGCAACACTCACGGATGCACATGTTGGCAACATGCACCTTGCGGTCGACAGCTGCAGGCCTTCAGTTGCAGCCATGTCGTGGAGAAGGAAAGAAGCTCTTAAACAGTACAAGGCGGACATATTACAATCGTTTACTAGGTAAAATCGAAGTTATTGTTCACTCTGTGTGTTTGATTTAAAAAAAAAAAAATATGCGTATGTGTATAAAAAAATGTTTTGTTTTTTTTTCAGGGCGATAGACGAAAAATTCAAAAGTATACAACGTTTGGAGGATGTTGATAGAATAAAGACCGATTTCGGATATAAAATCGAAATCGAGATGGTAGACAGCGTGCAAGTACATCAGCACGACCTCCAACGGTTATGGCAACCAAAAATGTCCAACCGTCGTCGTCGTCGTCCTCGTCCACCAACACAGCCCCCGCCACCACCATCGCCACCACCACCACCACAGCCCCCGCAGACTGACCATGACTTTGACATAACCCCGACCCTAGACATCCTGGACACTGACATGCTGGACTCCCTATTACAATCACTATCCCCCGACATGACCCTTAATACCCCTCCACCTCCTTCTGCTCCTTGAATCCGAGGAGCAGCGTACAAATGGCCCTTTTCAGGGCCCGCATAAACATATTCATGATTGTCCTCTGTGTTTGTACACGGGGTTGGAACCGTCGTACGAGGTGGTGAAGCCGCCGTCGTAGCCCACATTACAATCCGGTGTTAAGCAGAAGGCTTAACCCTTGAGGAAGTAGCCCCAAACCATCGCTACTCCCGGTGACTACCACTCCATGACAAAATTGTAGTCTCCCAAAAAAATATTTTTTTTTGCTTTATATTTTTTATGTTTTTTTTTGTATTTTTAATTTTTTTGGTTAGGTTATTACAATAAAAGATTACACCGTCAGCTTAGCGTACGCGCACGCGCGCAATGGAGAATCAACTCCACACACAAAACCCAGGTTTACGGGAGAATTAACTCCGCGCCAGTGACCTCCAAACACACACACACAACCCAGGTTTACGGGAGAATTAACTCCGCGCCAGTGACCTCCAAACACACACACAACCCAGGTTTACGGGAGAATTAACTCCGCGCCAGTGACCTCCAAACACACACACAACCAAGGTTTACGGGAGAATTAACTCCGCGCCAGTGACCGTCACACAAACATCTCTTTGGTTTACGGGAGAATTAACTCCACGCCAGTGACCACACACACATACACACACACACACACACACACACACACACACGTCTATTAGGTTTACGGGAGAATTAACTCCGCGCCAGTGACCTGCTAGACATAAGCGCGCGCTCGCGTACACTAAGCATCGAGTAAATCGTAATAATGTTTCGCGCTCTGCAGAGCGCACTTACTACTATCGCTATTATGACGGGGTAATATGCATTTGAAATATGTACATTCGACGTTATTATCCAACGTTTCGGGTAATTCCAAAACGTTCGGATGGTAACGGCGTAAAAATTGCGCTTTTTCCGCACCTTTAGTGTACAAAGTGGAAAAAGGTCTGAACATCTCGCGTACCACGTTCTCGTCGAACGGTATATCGCCGTCCGCCCACTCTATACAGTGAAAATATTCGCGTAACCAGCGAGCGATTTTCTTACTCTTTTCGTTCAGCGTGTGAAAACCGTAAGGCGATTTGAAAATCGTAACCGCGTACGAGAAACGGCTGACAACGGCCAATTCTTTCACTATATACTCACCGCAATTGTCTACGTACGCGTGAAATTCAACTACCGCTAGCCGATTCTGCTGCTGCTGCAGCATGTTTTTTGAATAAGACCACTTCGTCGTACAAACGGTCCGCTTCGGGCAGACTACTGGACACGGGTTCGCCGTCGCCGGCCAGACACTCGATGATGTACGCGATCAAATCTTTTTCGTTGTAAAACAATTCTTTGATACGACGCGTCACCAGAGGCACACTGTCGGCGAACAATTTCCACTCGTCGGCGGTCAACGAAACGGTATGCGGACCGCTACCGACGCCGACGCCGCTGTACAACTGAACGTATCTCTTACCGAACACTTTCCGGACAATCACGTGACCTTGACTGAATTTAAATTTTATCGAAGCGGTCGAAGCAGCAGCAGCCGCGGCCGCCGACGTTATATTCGTCAGTTCGTTCAGCAATTCGTTGAACGTGAAATAGGTGAAGAAAACGAATTTTGTTTTACCCGACTGCACCAGAACGCCCAGCTCGTGTGCGGCGTGCTGGAAAAGACCGGTCACGATAAATTTACTGCAATCGCTGTTTAAAAAATTCACCGTTTTCAAATAAATACCTAAAGGCAAGTTTGGCGGCACCGTACGTCTTGTAGACTGCTGGCGATCCACGTCCATACGCTCCGGCTCCATGACTCGCACTGAAAGCTGTAACACTCATCTCGCACCTACCTCACTTCTCCCCACTCCTTCTCCTCATCCCCACCAGCCTAAAAACCCGCTATATTTTTAATGGCGCCTGTGAGTAGGGAATAGCTCATGTGCTTATCGTAAAAGATGACGCAATAGGCCGTCGTATTGGCGGGAAAATTATCGGAAGCTTCGATTTCCAGTTTCACGTCGACAGGTCCCGACCTGAACGAATCTTTGTGCTTGGAACAATCGATTACGAAAATCGGTGTTTTCTCTTTGAACGTTTGCAAATCGACACAAGGGGACGGTTCGCGACCGTAATAGTACTGTTGGAAATCGCAGAATTTGTGGTACGCTAGCGCCGCACTACCGCGTACCCGTTCGTAAGGGTGAAAATCCGAATTCAGATGAACGCGTACGTCAGTGATGTTGCAATAATCGAACGCGGACGCGTCTTTAGCGATCTGATTGGACCTATCCGTTTGAAAGACTAACGCTATGATCTGGGGCATCTGGTCTATAGTGGCCGTCTTGAGGACCCACGATTCGTGTTTTACGGCCGGCCACCACGGTCGTACGATAACGTCCCACCCGCGATACGCAATGTGCGCCGTGATGTTGTTTTGAATCTTTCGCAACGTGTCCACCTCGTGTTTCCCGTCCACGGTAATGTGATGCAACAACCACGTGATACCGGTAATCACGAGGTCAACTGTGGTCGCGCCGTCTTCGCTGTAAACGGCGTTCAAATCGGTAGCCGATCGTAAGAGTACCAGTTCCTGTTTCACGTTGACCACTATCCGCCGGTAATCCTCGAAAAATCCCATCAACATTTTCAACGGTACGAGTACGGAAAATTCACCGCTTCTAGCATCGGGAGACACGTACCTACCGGGACCCACCCAACCGGCATTTTTGAGGTTATTCACCCTGTACTCGGGCGTGGACAGCAAGTTTTTCACCGTACTCACGATACCCAATTGACGCGTACCGTCCACTTCGTTGCCGGCAATCTCGTATCTGATATTGTCGAATAGAAACGCCACGCCGTTGTTGACAAAGTCCACCTTAGCCTTGGCACCGTTCTCCTTTTTTCCCGTCAACGTACCCGTAATGTAAAGCATACTCTCGTGCGGTAACGTCATGACGTCCTGTTGGTTAACCGGTATGCGGATCTCATCGTTATTGCGGAACGTGGACGACGCGTACGGTTTGTGGTAATGATATTCTTTACCGGTGATCGTATTATCGTACACAGGTTGTCTTTCGAGCGCTAGCATATCCATTATTTCGGAACAATTTTAAAGCCGAGAGAGCGTAGAAAACGTATATTCCTAGGTGTTAACACTCTCGTGTTTGTCCGCGGACTAACGTCGTATCTATACGTATCCCGGTTAAATACGAGACCCATTCTGCCTCGTCTTACCGACGTCTTCTCAAATGCAATCTGATCGAAATAGTTTCGTTCCGGAAATCCACGAGATCGCCGTTCTGATCTTTCAGGCTGACGGTAAGGTTGTGAATCGATTTCACGTTGACCGGTAAATATATTACGGTTCGCGGGATCTCGATAATCTTATAGCCGGGCGGTACGCGGGGATAAAATTCGTGTATAACGTGACTCTACGCCGTTTTGAAACGAACCCGACGCCACGTTACATTCGATTTGTATTACACTGACCTTGATGATGTCCACCGGCAGGTCGGAAACGTGCACATAACCGGGTCGTAGAATTTTCCTTTCGAAACCGAGTAACGTGCCGATCGAACGTTCGCCGCTGAAATCTACCGTTTCCGAACAAAATATCTCCGCCTTTAACGTGTTATTGTTCGGTTTCAAAGAGAACACGATATTCGAATCTAGTTTCGATTTAATGTACTTTTCAATGTCGTCGATTTCGTACGAACCCGTAGGCAATTTTACGTCTACCGTTTTAGACGAAACGGCTGTATCGTCGACGTCAGTAGTAGTAGTAGTAATTAAACGAGCGGTTCTTGTATTTTCCGTGTCTTTGTCGGCAGCAGCAGCACCAGCAGTAGCGGGTGATGAAAGTTTTCTTTTCTTTTCTTCTTCTTCTTCTTCTTTTTCATTTACAGTAACATATTCCAAATTTTTCAAAAAGAACAGAGATCGTTTATCGCGACCGTCGCCACTCGTAAACAATCGAAATTCGTTATTAACGCCGTCTTTGATATTCGGAATAGAATTGTACGTAGCCAAATCGACCAGACCGATTTCCCATTGACCGCCGCCGCCTCCGTCGGAGACGTCGATCGGCGGGAAAAAATCGCAAGAAAGTTCGGAACTGTTTCCGCTCAAACATATGGACATGACGTCGTGAGAAACTTTAGACACAGATGACCGCAAACGACTGAATCGAAACGCTGGTATCTCGTGTAATTATAGCGAATATCGGCTGAGGGACCGAAATACGCGATCAACTCTTTCGGCGGTCTCAGATTACCGAAACTATCGAAATACTCGACCGCATCGCCTTTCTTTTTATAACATACCCAGTGAGTACCGTCGCCCGACACGCTGTCCAAATTCACGATAGCCGATTCGTTTCGCCACGGTTTACCGCGCGGTAACGCGTCGCGCATGAAAAAACACCACGGAACGCTGCCACGCCCAAACGTTTCGCGTACTTTTCCAACTCCAAATTCGTCAACGGCCTGATGGGTATCGATTCGATCAATAGGTTGTTTTTTTTTTCTTAGTCGTCCTACGACGCTTTCTGCAACCACCGCCTACCTTCTTCTTGTACGGTCCGAGATAAAGACCTTTTCCCCTTAAACCGGAAATGAGTTGAGTAATAGTGCGCCGTTTTTTAGCCGCCGACCTCTTCTTCCTCTTTCTCCCGCCTCCCCTAATTTCGCTTTCGCTTTCATCGCGGCCGCTACCGCGAGCGCTGTCGCTCGTTCCGCTAAAGAAGCGTCACTCGCTTTGACACGGTTCCAAGCTTTTCCCGCCAAACGATTGTCCGCCTCGCTCCGATTTTGTGAATCGCTGTACCGGCTGTAGGCGATATCGTGTTCTTTGCAAGCCTCGTCCAAAGGATTTATACCCTTATCGCCGCGAGCTAATCTCTTCTTCAATTTAGTTCCCGGACCGCAGTAGTTGTACGTAGGTATATGTAGTTCGACAGGTAGTAAATCGACCGCTTTGTTTATAGCGGACGGTAGTAAATCGACAGCGGACGAAATCAATCCACGACCTTTCCTAATCGCTCTCCGTTTACGACTGACACGTGTTGCCTGCTTACCGACCATTTTAACACTAAACACAAATTACTACGACTAGCTCTTTAAGTAAATGATGAAGAAGAAAATTTCGATTAATATTTATTCTTCCCACACTTGGCGCCAATGGGATAAAAGATTCTGTTTAGGGTCATCGTGACTGTAACGTTTCCTTATTTCCTTAGCCAAAGAGATAAGTTCTTTGTGAATATCACTCGTCGTACCAATCATTGCCTTATTAATCGCTATTTCTACAGCTTCGGTCATCTGATTGTAAGTGACAGCGTCGTTATCGCTCGACCCTTTGCCCATGTTCCTGATAGGCTTATATTCAGCATCAAAGTAACCCTTAACACCGCCGCCGTTTAATGTGTTAAAGGCAACCCACATTTTAATGTTTTCCTCTTGTTTGCGTAATTGCTCTACGTTGACAGCGTCAATAGGCTCCACACCTGCAGGTACGTTTGTGATTCTTTTACTATTAGCGTTGAACACATCACCGGTCGGCAGTCGAGTGAGAAAGAGCGTATTTTGCATTAGAAAATTTAAATTGACAGCGTCTTTAGCTAATACAGGATCCTCTACATGACCGACACGTTTATTCTGTAGATGCCAGCTGTTACCGCTTGTAACGCTTATTACGCGATTATCCACGTACGATTTTGTAACGGCATCATTTTTAGCTGTGGGCGTTTTAACGTTACCGATAACCGATCCGCCGGCGTCAAATTTTCCCCCACCACCGTCTTTCACGAGCATATTTTCTTTCGCATACCGGATGTTGACGGCATCCCCGTCCAATTGCGGTGCGCCTACATTACGTAATCGAAAATTTTCAAACGAATAACTGTCGACCAGTTTAATGGGGATTAAAGATTCCAAGTACTCTTTGGTCACGGCGTCGTCTGCAGCTGTCGGTTTAGCTAGACCGCCGAGAGGATTATTTTTCGCGTGATATTTTGCAATCACCGAGTCGAATGTTAAACAACGTTTCTTCATCGTACCCCTATTTACGGCAACTTCATCGTCGCCGCCGTCGCCGTCGTCGGGCGTGTAGACATTACGTAACGCTTTGTGTTTTAAATCGTAATCTCCGTCCTGAGTAAGAGCGAATCCGATCCCGGGTGGTCCTCGGCGTTCCGACTTTCTGCTGCCGTCGCTGCCGCCGCCGCCGCTATAACGTCCAAACTTGTCGACACTCATCGTATCACTGCTCGTATTTTTCTATTTCCCGAACCTTTTATCAGTCCCGCCTCTTTGAGTTCTTCTATAATGGACGCTATCTCGTTGGCGTGACCCGTATGACCGGCGTCGTACGACATGAGCAAAAGCTTTAATCTGTCGCACAATTCGTTCGGATCGTCCCAGTACGCGTAACCTTGACCTTGTTTAAACGACACGACTCGTCGTCTTCGTCTTCTTCTTATTTTGTTTTGCCGGCGGAAACAGGTATTGTATAACACGTTTGTATTTAACCGAAGTGTGGTTGCGGTTGACCGGCGCGTAGGACTTGTATTTCTGGAGGTGAGCGTTTGTTTGTATACAGATATTTTTGTACGCGGCGGCGTCTTCGGTCGTGTACTCGACGGGATCCCTCATGAATAGTATTTCGTATAGGCCAGGTGTACCTTTGTAGGTTGCGTCATCGATAACAATGTCACCGTCGTCGTTGAACTGTATCGTTTTCGAACCGACCATTATCGAGTCTTCTTCTATTCGCGGTCCGTACAGATTATCGATTTCTCTTTTCCTCGCCGTATCGGTAATCATTTTCAACATGTATTTACGTACTACAGGGTGGTTAAACGTCTTGTTTATCCATTCTATCGATTCGTCACGTCCTTGCGGTGTCGACACATAACTAGCTACATTTTGCTGATGCTGCGGAGTCAATTTCGGAAGAGCAGCAGCAGCAGCAGGAGATAAAGAAGAAGATCCTGGTGATGATGTTTCCGCAATTACTGGCGTATCTAGGAAGCTCGGATATGATGATGATGTTTTTCTTTTCGGTGTCGACACTGCCGACATCATGGAACGGTCTTCTTCTTCTTCTTCTTCTTCCTCTTCCTCTTGTTTTTCAGTTTTCGTCATAATGGGCAGTAGCGTCTGCGAGGCGTCTTGTATTTTCGTCAACTCTTTGATGATGGGTTTGTACTGTCTTGTCAATTGTACGTCCATATCGGCATCGCCGAATTTCATCTGCATATATTTTCGCTTCAAGGCGTCTTTCAACCGATCGATTTCGAGCGTAGCCAGATCACCGGTTAACGTCATATCGTCGAATGAACAGCTGTACCGGTATGTAGCGTTATTTATATGTTCAGGGCAATTCCAGCGATCTAAAGAAAAGTGGATACTTTTTCGCGGACAACAGATATTGTATAACGTCACCGGCTGACGCGTACAAAAACCTTTTACCCTCCCAACGCAACCCTCTCAGATAACCGTACATATTGTTATCGAAAAAAGGGATCCGCATAGTTTTACGCGCGTCCGTAAAAACAAAGGTGCGTTTCACGTTGTCACGCCACTCCGGTATTTCGGCTACCAATAGGTGATCGTCTCGCGGCGTATCCTGCATGTACTCTTTCAGCCGAACTAGAGGACGTATCGAAGATGATGAGGCTAAAAGATACGAATTCAATAAGAGGAATTCGTCTAAATTCGCACCCGTATAATTACGCCATGTTTCCAATTGTCGCGAGTCGACGACCTTGTAACGGTGACCGTCAAAAGAGAGACCAAAGTGTCGGCACTGTTCGACGACGCTCGGCAGGGCGACTTTAAGAAATTCTACCGTAAACATACCTTGCGCTTTGTTGTTCACCGCCTCGAATGCTCTGCCCCGTGTATTGTGAGGCAAAAGCGGCGGCACGGGACCGTATTTTACGTTATAGCTCACGTCAATCATACATCTCGAACTTGTAATCAGTCTGTAGGCTTCCACGGGTTCGCGTATGGGTATACTTCTTTCTGTAATTACCACACATCTGGACGCGTTCGGGAATAAACAGCCGTACTGCAACATGTCCAAATAGACTTGAGTGTACTCGAGGTTACCGTGACCGGGGGTGACTGTACGGTTAAAAGATCCGGAAACGGTCTGAAACGCGAGAGTAGATTTTGAGGGTGTCGTACTGTACCGTTGAGCATGTGTTCGTTGTAGATTACCAGTTCGAACGGGACTCCGCGTTTTTCACTCTCGCACAGAAATTTCATCCAAATATCCCTGTTGTAGATGCGCGAAAGCTAGCGATCATCAGAATTACGACAGGCGGAACGGTCTTACTGTAGCCACCGCGCCTTTTATGGCGCCAACAACGTCTGTTGAATACGTCACCGTGTTTTCCCGATCTGCTACAGTAATTGCCGCAATACCGTTTCCTATCCGCGTAATACCACGCGCACAGGTTCGATTTCGGTGGCTGTCGCCGCGGACGTGTAGACATGTTCTTATACGCGGCTATATCGTTGTACGTGTATATTCTCATTGCAAGTCTTTGAAGAAACGATCGAATCCTATCCTGTACCGACCCTCTTCTATCTCGCTGTCTTTGTCTATCACCAAGAACCCGTGTTTCTCTTTCCACGCTGCCGCGCAGATATCTTTAAAAACACCGAACGTAACGTCCGTGTTTACGTGATCGTTGTAAATGTGTCTCAAATTGAGTTCGTCCTGTTTAAATACTACCAGCAAGTTGGCGTTGTCGCGCACCAGCTGCTTCGGAATCCTACTGTACGTTTGGCCTAGATAAAATGAGTCTATATTATTGTGACGCCCCATTGTGAAATATTTGCGTATATTATCGTGTCTCTCGCACGCTATATCGTCGAATATCATTACGGAATTCGGTTCGGCCTCGCTGGGGTCGATGACACTTTCGTTTTCTGTACACGGGAAATAACCTATACCCGTGTCCTCGGTGAAAACCGTTTCCAATAGTTTGTATTTCGGCTGGTGCAGAGATTTCGAAAATACGTAAACGTTCGCGAATCTCAAACCGTTCGTGTCGAAAAGTAAATTGAACACGACGTTAGTTTTACCGCAATTGGAAGGACCGCATACGATACAACGAATAGTGTCGGGCAAAAGCGAGCTATGACGTTTACTCTTGCCGCCGCCGCTGCCGCCGCCGCCTGCAAAAACGTCGAAATTTGAAATTTGCAATTTTTCACGCGACGTCTCGATACGCATTATCGTTCGATACTGAGCCGCTCGTGTGCGCGCGTGACTAATAAATAGTAGGCTTTGTCCGAATGTGGCCGCGTGTGGGGATACAGGAAACGGATATCCCGTTTCAAGCGATTAGTTTGCGCTTATCGATCCACGAGTTGTGCGACTTGTCAAAGCCTAACCACTTTACCAGAACTTTGTTCCCTTTCGATCGCAATACTTTTCCACGAGATAAACATCGCCCACATTGGTTTTACTTAATTCTTCGGCGTAAAAGCCGCCTTTCAGAATCTCGCCTTTCGAGTCTTGTAAAATGTACGTGGTAGGTGCGGTCGGGACTACGGCGTAAATAGAAAACACCTCGTTCGTCCAGTTCGGTAGGTAGCCTTTAGCGAAAGTCTTCTTATACTTGGAAATCCTTACTTTATCGTCCACGTTGAATTTAGTCTTTTCCAAAGTGCCACCACCACCACCACCCTGACCGTTTACTTTTTCAAAAGTTGGTTTTCGTGTTTTCGCGTCACAAGAACCGGTTTCATACCGATGGTGCTGTGCACGGTGTTATTGTAAGACCGAACTACCGATTTTAATAAATCTACCCACTCGTATGTGCCGCGAGCCGTAAATTCGCGCCACATTTTCGTTTTCAAAGTACGATTGAGCCGTTCGACTATAGACGCTTTCTTATCCGTATACGTGGTGTAATGGTTTATGCCGTATTTTTCATCAGTTTACCCACGTGGGCGTTGAACCACTCTTTACCCTGATCGGTCTGAAAATGGCGCATGGGGTGTTTTTCGAGTATCGGTTCAAGAGCGGTCGCCACTTCGGCGCTCGTCTTTGTTTTCAACGGAACGGCTATAGCGAATTTCGACAGACAATTTATCATTGTCAGTATATATTTGTAACCGTTGTTGCCCTTAGCGTACGGGATCATTTCCACCAAATCCGCCTGATATAAATCGTCCACACCCTTCAGCGTGACACGACGTGTTTTGAAATTTCTTCGCGCCGGCTTATGCAGCTCATCGGCTATTTCACGTCTCACGTTCATACCGACTGAAGACTGTCTATCTGAAACAAAAGATTTTATACTTTTTTTTTTTATGGAGGGTGGCCCCAACCTTCGCCACCCTCGCGTGGTATCCATTCAAAAAAAAAAATACCTATTCCTCTGCTGATACCTCCGTTTCTTTTTACCGTCTTTCTTATTGCACCATACACCTTACGGGTAGTTACACCTCGTCAGAGGGACATTCACCCTTACGAGCGCGGTCACGCTTCGCCAGAGGGGGCATTCACACACACTCATGTTTACGAGAGAATTAACTCTTCGCCAGTGACCTTGCATTCAGCAATAAGAAAGAGGGTAAAAAATATTTTGAAAAAAAAAAAAAAAGTGTTCTGTCTGTCTGTGCCTCTCTCTCTCTTACTCTAAACGTTGTTTTTTGCTACGGTGACCGTACGGTAGTGTATCGAAATCACCGCAGCGTTTTCTTTTCGCACCCGTCACCCGAAATATTTTTGATTCGTTCACCGTGATCACTTGATGATCTTTGGTGCGACGAATCCTTTTGTCTGTGACCGTAAGAGTTTCCGGTTGCTTGTCGGCGTCGTCGTCGTCGACATTGAGAACCATTCTCTTTAAAGACTCGAAATTTACTATGCCGGACGTGCTGAGATTCAATGTGAGTCCTTTGACCTTGCATACGGTGACCAGTTCGTTGTATTTGGTAGACAAAACTTTGTAACCGTAGACTTTCGGTCCACCGGATACAAATTCTGTAATATACGAACCGGGACCGTACTCCAGGAGTTCGTCCGTCATCTGCCCTAAGTAGTCACCTGTCTCTACCTTGTGTGCACCTTCCAGGTAGAGTACAGAATCAGTGTCGTAGTAAACGGTCTGTCTGTCAAGGGCATCCAGGTGTTCGTACAGTTTAAGTCGAGCCTGAGCAGTCGTGAAAGCGGCGAGTACGACGTTGACCGTCGGAAGTACCTCGCAGACGTCTTCGACGTACTCCCAGTTCACCACGATGGTTTCGTCGTTCACCTCCTGGATATTGTTAACGCGAACGGACGGACTGACCAACATTTTGAACAACTCGGTGGGTTGTCTGACGATCGCGGTCTTTGTCTGGTTTTCCCGCTGGCCGAATTTTCCCCAAAAGGAATTCAACATCAATTTGGCCAGCGAGCGTCGGCCCTCGTTCTTTTCGATTTTCGCCGCTTCCAGTGTCACCCGTTCGGCCGTGAAATAGTCGTCTATGTATTTTTGTCTGTCCTCGTCAGTCTTACACCAGTCGGGGTAGCCGGAAGCTTCTTGTTTTATTTTTAAGAATTTATTAATGAATTCTGTAAATAGACCACCGCCCTGGTCGAAAGACGCCATTTTGTACTGCCACATTTCGAACATTTCCAAAATGACGTAACCCTTGTCCACGGCCTTACGGATTTCGTCCATAGTCCAAGTCCCTGTCAGCGCTCGTCGGTCGACGTCGTGGTCGCAGTCGGAGACGTTCAGCGTTTCCGCGCACGTGCGGCACAACACGAACATCAGTTTGTCATGCATCTTTACCGGCAGCACGGGGTGGTAGAGTTCGCGAGGCGGAAGGACGGTACACTTCAGCAGCCCGTCCGCCTCCATGCCCGCCCTCCTGCAGTCAGCATCGCCTACGTGAATTTTGGGGTGGCCTAAGGGGTATCTACCGTACTTGCACACCCACGGGTAAAGGGAGCACACGTCCACGTAGTGGATTTTTCTCCTCTTTGCAAGCGTGATAGGTGCGCACGTTACCCGTACGACCGCCGAAGAAAGCGTCTCTAGGATTCAAGGGTGACGTGGGTTGGAAGGCGAGATGAGGCGGTGCCTTGAACTCGCACTCCCACATCTCCACTACCGAAGAGACCAGACGTGACAGTTTATCGATTTTTGCCTTGGTTCTCTGCAAACGAGCGTCGAGCGTGTCGGACGGATCGTCCTCTAGGGGCTCTTCGCGCCCGTGAGGGAAACACCGTTGGCAGCCGTGCCAGTAGCAGCCGTGGAACTCGTATACGGTGTCCGTGCGGGCGCAATAACCGTCCACTTTCATGCCGGCAATCTGTTTCTCCCTGCCGCGACCGGCGTGTTCCAAACGGTAGTCGGCGTCGTCGGCGGTCCGCTCCCGCTCCTTTTCCTCTACCGAGGCCAACCATTGCAGAGCGGTGAGCGACTGTTTGTCGGCCAAACGGTAGCCGTTTTTCGGAACTATGCCTATGGTGCCGGCCTTCAGAAAGTTACGTCTGAACGCCACGTTGCACGCGCTGGCGATGGTCACGGCTTCGAGGAAAGGGTCCACTTTGCATTCCTGCAGAAACGAAGCGCGGAACTTTATGCACGCTTGCGCCAGTATATCCACGTCCGAATAACAGTATTCGAAAATCTCTTTTTGAAAATCGAACACGTATTCGTTGCGCACCTGTTCGTCGTACCATTTGGAAAACTCCTTGTGGTTCTTGTCGAACATGGAGTCGGGGCAGTAGTACTCGCGGCCGGGCATGGGACCTACGTAATTTTGATTGGCCAGAGTGTTGAACAGATGGGGGAAATAGCCTTTTTTGTTTTCCGGCGGCAGATCGAACGCTTTGGGGAGTTTCGAAAGGGCCATAGGCATGTAGTTTAGAGAGTCGATGAATTTCACGTTATCCAACTCCATGAGAATGACCTTGGAACCGCGCGTTATGAGTTTCGGCGTGAATTTCGTCTCTTCGAGCACGTACTTGAAAATAAATTGGTGGTCGAACGCTTGACCGTTGTGCGCGATGACGCACACTTTTTTGTACGTCTTGCGCACGTCCATGACGTAGGACATGAACCTGCGAACCGGATCTTTTTGGAAAACGCGCGTTCTGGTACCGCAGTGGGGGCAGTCTTGCGTCAAGCGTATCATACACTCCCAGCAATACTGTTTGGACACGCACAAGGTGACTCGGTGTACGCGAGCCGTGTCCAGAACTTCGTCTTGGCGCGTCTCGAAATCGAAAAATACGAACAGGAAGTCTCTGATCATAGGCTTACGAGTGTCGACCGTCATGTAGCATTGGTGGTCCGACTGCTTATAGTCTTTGCACACCTTGCAATAAATTTCACCGCAAACGTGCTCGGTTTTCCGTTTTCTAGTTATAATCAGTTTGTTACATTTCGCGCATTCCTGTACAGACTGACAGACGTAACCTTTGTGGGCGATAAAACAATTTTTATTTTTAAAATATCTATTGCAATCGCTGCAATGGATCGCGCTGTCGTCCTTTACGCACGGCGGCGTCCGCTTACAAGCGTTGCACCGCGCCTGACATCTGTGCTCGTCTCGGGAGTTGTAAGGGGCGTGACACGTTACACAATAATAACCGCAAGCGAAAGCGGCCGTTAAGCTAGTGATCGTATTGTAGTGACCGTTGTGAAACATCAAGTTTATAGTGTACTGCGCGTTCGGGGCGTCGCCCTCAAAGTACACGCTACGACCGCGGCTGTCGTAATTGTAGACGGTGATTTTATAATCGGTCAGGAATGTTTGGAACCGCTGTAATTCTACCACCCCTGCCCCCGCATCCCCTATGTCAACACCTGCGTCGGTCATCAGTTGGCGGGCCGCGATGGTCTGTCTTTTTCGCCTATTTTGTCTGATGGCCTTGTAATCTCGGTCTTTGTCCGCATGCGCTTTTCCCACTACCAGTGAGCACGGCAGGCACAGTGAATCGTTGTTCTTAATCACCACGATCCCTTTTCTAGCTTTACACTCTTCGGCAAAGTTATTGAAGAGCCCCGGTCTAGCACGATTACGCCCGCGACCCAGTGGAACGTTCACTTTGGTGCATTCCACTTTGAAAACGTCACTGGTAGTGAACGTTTCGGCATTGCTTTGAATTATGCCGCCGAAAATATTCCAGAGGACGTCAACGGTCACTTCCGTTGCCGGTCTAAAAGCTACGTAACCGGGTTCGCGATTTTTAAAGTTCAAGCTGGTCAGAGTGAAACCCAAACGATCTTCCTCGGTAGCGTCTTTTGTCATTTCGTCCACGAGTTCCGTCAGACCTTGTTTGACCCATTGAATCTCGTCAGCGTCTGAAGGCGGCCGATTGAATTTAAACGTCACTTTGGTCCCGTGCAAACGAAACTTTTTCACATACGTCGACACTTTGGACACTATAAAAGCGGCCATTATTAGGAAAAAAATCGGTACTGTTTATTATACAAAAAATATTATTTAAGACTTTAATTTTTTTTTGAAAAACGGTAGTGTTTACCTACTATAAAAAAATATTTTATTTGAAAACGATATTCTTTCGAAAAAGATCTTGTTTACCTAGTACATAAAAAGTTATTATTTTATGTCAAAAATAGTGTTTATTACATACAAAAAAAATATTATTTAGTAAACGTTATTATTTTAAAGTACAAAGATAGTGTTTATTATTAAAAAGTTATTCTTTTATGAAGACGGCAGTGTTTAGTATGTAATGCCAATAGCAATTACATAAAACTATTCTTTTACAAAACTTATAATTAAAACAAAAACACAAGCAATGAGAGAGAGAGAGATAACAACAGACAGAATAGAATACAACTTACGAGCTGCGATCATTCCAGTGTCTAGCGCAAAAGGCAAATGGGTTTGACGCCCTTGTTACGCCCGTATTTATAACACAATTGTTTATTTCATCATCATGCCACGGTAGCGCTGGTTGACCTTCACTTTATAAACTGCACGTGTCAAATGTAAAACCTACTAGGCTGGTGCATTTGCATCACTCCAGCGTTGAAGCAATATCACAAATCACCATATGTTAACCGCACATTCAGGCTTCGTATTACGGGCAAGGTCATTCACTTTGACGTTAAGGCTGGATACATTGTGTATAAGCGCTGCGTGTTCTGGTTTCCCTATATATACTCGAATTAAAATCTACCCCTGTCATTGTACGTTTTTCAGTTCGCCTAGCTGTGTCGTGTGTGCGCGCTTGTGTTTAGTTTACGTTATTTTTTTAAAAAAAAAACTGTAAGTATGACATCGTCATCCTCAAAGAGTAGTTCTTCCTGTTCTAATCTGATCGAACGTTTTAATAACGTTAATCCGATAGTCACGGTGCCTATTAGTTCGTTAAATATTGGTACTCCGTTTCCTATACTAGGTGTGAAACAGGTACCGACAAAATTTGGAACGTCTCTTTTGATTGAATTTAAAAACGAAAACGGCGACTTGAATAGCGCGTTTCTTCCTAAACGATACGCTGATAAGTTTTCCTTATCAGAGCTAGATCTATTAATCGGTAAAATGATGACTGTGATCGCTCATGTTGGGCAACCTGTAACTTTACGTATCCAGTAATTTTTTTTGAATTGTGGTAAATATTAGGTTAGTGATATGTTTTTTTTTCAAAATATTTTTTCCGATTTGAGGCGATATTAGAACTTATAGATATATGTATATACTTCGGATAACAATAATAAAAAAAAGCAGGTCTGAGGCACACTTTTTAGTATTTTTATTTTGTTTATTTGTTGTACAGATTCTGTTGCCGATTGTTTTCTTACAATGGCGCACGTTCAATACTGCTGCGAACTGAAATGCTTCGTCGCGCCCGAATGCCAAGTAGACGGGCTAGCGTGCAAAATATGCCAGTGTTTTTCCTTCTGCCATTGCCGTTGCAGAACCGTACAAATGAAATTGAATTTTGCCAGACTACCCGTGTACAAGATAGGAGTCGACGATTACGCCTGCTGCAGGAAACGATGTACCCGCTTCACGTTTCGCGATTTGGTAGAGTGCTGCGCTAGTCGCAAAGACGAAATAGCTTTTTGCAATTGCGTTTTTAAAAATTGTACCAAATCTTTCGAGTGTCAAATCGATAATTGATAATAAAAAATGTCATTATTTTACGAAATGTTGTTGTTGTTGTTGTTGTTTCTTTTTTCCTTATTTTTCACGTAAGACGAGAGAGAGAGAGAGAGAGAGAGGTGGCCATAGATAGACTTACTTTATATGTTTATATAACGCGCTATCCACTGACCCTGGTGCACGTAACACGACGACGACGGCGGCCATAGAATGCAGTACTTTATATATATGTTTATATAACGCACTATCCACCGTCTCAGGGCGGGCTGGGCACGTAACACGATGGCGTCGGCCATAGAACGGAGTATGACGCACTATCCACAGGCCCTGGGGCACGTAACACGATGGCGGATGAGGTTAGAGAGAGAGAGACTTACTTTATATGTTTATATAACACACCATCCACAGGTCCGGGGCACGTAACACGACGACGGCGGTCATAGATTGACATTCTTTATATGTTTATATAACGCACTATCCACCGTCTCAGGGCGGGCTAGGCACGTAACACGATGGCGGCGGCCATAGATTGAAGTACTTTATATGTTTATATAACACACCATCCACAGGTCCGGGGCACGTAACACGACGACGGCGGTCATAGATTGACATTCTTTATATGTTTATATAACGCACTATCCACCGTCTCAGGGCGGGCTAGGCACGTAACACGATGGCGGTGGCCATAGATTGAAGTACTTTATATGTTTATATAACACACCATCCACAGGTCCGGGGCACGTAACACGACGACGGCGGTCATAGATTGACATTCTTTATATGTTTATATAACGCGCCATCCACAGGCCCGGGGCACGTAACACGATGGCGGCGGCGGCGGCGGCCATAGATTGAAGTACTTTATATGTTTATATAACGCACTATCCACCGTCTCAGGGCTGGCTAGGCACGTAACACGATGGCGGTGGCCATAGATTGAAGTACTTTATATGTTTATATAACACACCATCCACAGGTCCGGGGCACGTAACACGACGACGGCGGTCATAGATTGACATTCTTTATATGTTTATATAACGCACTATCCACAGGCCCGGGGCACGTAACACGATGGCGGCGGCGGCGGCGGCCATAGATTGAAGTACTTTATATGTTTATATAACGCACTATCCACCGTCTCAGGGCTGGCTAGGCACGTAACACGATGGCGGATGAGGTTAGAAAAGAGAGAGAGAGAGAGAGAGAGACTTACTTTATATGTTTATATAACACACCATCCACAGGCCCGGGGCACGTAACACGATGGCTGATGAGGTTAGAGAGAGAGGTGGTCATAGATTGACATTCTTTATATGTTTATATAACGCACTATCCACAGGCCCGGGGCACGTAACACGATGGCGGCGGTGACTAGAGAGAGGTCATAGATTGACATTATTTATATGTTTATATAACGCGCTATCCACAGGCCCCGGGCACGTAACACGATGGCGGCGGCAGCCATAGAATGAAGTACTTTATATGTTTATATAATGCACTATCCACCGTCTCAGGGCTGGCTAGGCACGTACCACGATGACGATTCGATCGGGCAAAATCGTTACGTTTCATATATGTCGAATCGCTCTAATTTCCCAAGACGCTCCCGTGGTACAGTGGTTACAGCGTGCGCCTCACACGCGCAACGTCCCCGGTTCGAGCCTTGCCAGAAACGCGCAACTTTTTTTCGATTAATTAATATTCACCGGCGGGTCGGGTACGTAACACGATGGCGGCGGCGGCCATAGAATAAAATACTTTATATGTTTATATAACACACTATCCACAGGCCCCGGGTACGTAACACGATGGCGGCGGGTACGCACGACGTCAGCAACGATGGGGGCGGCGGGTACGCACGACGTCAGCAACGATGGACCGAGCGAGTACCGTGATGTCACCACACACCTACGTTACACCCTACGTCACACCCTACGCCACGCGATAACGTCACACCCTACGTAACAGCATCGCTCGACCAATCAGAGCGCTGGTAACAGCATCGCTCGACCAATCAGAGCGCTGGGCTATACTGTCCGGAATCCTACTGATGTGACATGCAGTTATCTCTTCTTTCGTACAATCAACCACATGAAATCCAGTGACAAAAGTGTTGATGTTCTCACGACATTCCGAGACCAGCTGAGACTGAATTATATGACTCGGAAGAGTTTTAATTGCTGCCTGATTATCGGTATAAAGATTAATCTTCTGCTTAGGCCTACGCCACTATCGGTCTGACTAGCGTCTTATAAATCTTCACTTTTGCTTTTGTTGTTTCTACCTCGTAGTGGCCGCCTCGATGGCCTAGTTGATAGCGTACTATCCTGGGCTTTCACCCCGAGGACCCGGGTTCGTTTCCCGGTCAGGGCTTGGCATTTTTATACGCTATAAATCATCCCATCGTCTGCATTAGCCCAAGTGTGCACAATAGTCGGACTTTAAAAAAAAAAATCTACCTCGTAGCACCGTGAGAAGTGGCATCGGTCAGTCTACTGCGCACCTAAAGGTTCTTAGTTCGAGACAGTTGCTCTCTTTGCTTTTCCTTTACCGTTAAGAAAATTCACTGCGCAGATATCATACAATAAATTGTTGAATCGATTTTGAAGGATTAAAGATAAAATGGTGCGTAGTGTATAAGGAATATTTCTGTAAAATTTGAAGATATTAGGTATTTTTCGTTTGTTGTTATTTTGAGTTAGTTTTTCGTTTTTAAAAATCTATATACACGATTTAAAAAAAACCGATACGGATCTCTAAGTTTACTAAATTTTAAAAAAAACTAATACGGATCTCTAAATTTACTAAATTAAAAAAAAAACCAATACGGATCTCTAAGTTTACTAAATTTTTAAAAAAACTAATACGGATCTCTAAGTTTACTAAATTTTTAAAAAAACTAATACGGATCTCTAAGTTTACTAAATTTTTTAAAAAAAACCAATACGGATCTCTAAATTTACTAAATTAAAAAAAAACCAATACGGATCTCTAAGTTTACTAATTCTTTTTAAAAAAACCAATACGGATTTCTAAATTTACTAAATTAAAAAAAAACCAATACGGATCTCTAAATTTACTAAATTTTTAAAAAAACCAATACGGATCTCTAAGTTTACTAAATTTTTAAAAAAACCAATACGGATCTCTAAATTTACTAAATTTTTAAAAAAACCAATGCGGATCTCTAAATTTACTAAATTAAAAAAAAACCAATACGGATCTCTAAGTTTACTAAATTTTTTAAAAAAAACCAATACGGATCTCTAAATTTACTAAATTAAAAAAAAACCAATACGGATCTCTAAGTTTACTAAATTTTTAAAAAAAAACCAATACGGATCTCTAAATTTACTAAATTAAAAAAAAACCAATACGGATCTCTAAGTTTACTAAATTTTTTTAAAAAAACCAATACGGATCTCTAAATTTACTAAATTAAAAAAAAACCAATACGGATCTCTAAATTTACTAAATTTTTAAAAAAACCAATACGGATCTCTAAATTTTTTAAAAAAAACCAATGCGGATCTCTAATTTTACTAAATTAAAAAAACCAATACGGATCTCTAAGTTTACTAAATTTTTAAAAAAACCAATACGGATCTCTAAGTTTACTAAATTTTTAAAAAAACCAATACGGATCTCTAAATTTACTAAATTAAAAAAAACCAATACGGATCTCTAAGTTTACTAAATTTTTTAAAAAAACAAATACGGATCTCTAAATTTACTAAATTAAAAAAAAACCAATACGGATCTCTAAGTTTACTATATTTTTTAAAAAAACCAATACGGATCTCTAAGTTTACTAAATTTTTTAAAAAAACCAATGCGGATCTCTAAGTTTACTTAAATTAAAAAAACCAATACGGATCTCTAAGTTTACTAAATTTTTAAAAAAACCAATACGGATCTCTAAGTTTACTAAATTTTTAAAAAAACCAATACGGATCTCTAAATTTACTAAATTAAAAAAAAAACCAATACGGATCTCTAAGTTTACTAAATTTTTTAAAAAAACCAATGCGGATCTCTAAGTTTACTAAATTAAAAAAACCAATACGGATCTCTAAGTTTACTAAATTTTTAAAAAAACCAATACGGATCTCTAAGTTTACTAAATTTTTAAAAAAACCAATACGGATCTCTAAATTTACTAAATTAAAAAAAAAAACCAATACGGATCTCTAAGTTTACTAAATTTTTTAAAAAAACCAATGCGGATCTCTAAGTTTACTGAATTTATTTATGTTTTGTATATAACAGTATAATCCAATTAAATTGTGAAGTGTATAATTTAATTTTCCAGCAAGAAAATAGTCATTAAAGTATTTCTAAACGTGTTCTTTTGCTTACTAAATCAACGTTTTTAATTAAAGGTACACTTTATCGTTTAAGCAATTAATTCGAATTAATTGAAATATGATATTTTTGTTGTTGTACTTGTATTTAACTTTATTAGCGTTTTTATCTTTCCGGACTTCAGTACTGTTCTATTTACCCGTTATTCGTGTATAATTTTTATTGTGTTTCTGTCTTTAGTTTTAACGTTGTGTAATAAATAGCTCGTGCATAAAATAAAACTATCTTTTGAGAACACGTTTTTGTAGGCGACTGTTTGTGAATACAAAACACATTTCATGCTTCCAGGATTTGGCTGTTTTACATTTGAATCCATCTGACACATTGCGATTTGTGTTGAGGTATTTAAAAGTACAATACTTTAAAACGCGCTAACAATTATATATTATTATTATTATTTGCGTATAGACCCTGTTGGATCACGCAAAGCACTCCGACTCATGTTCCTTCTAATCTTCCACACCTCCCTCATCCTGTCCCTATGGATCCTCCTTCGCTCCTCCGTCCATTTTACCCCAGCTCTCTCTGGGATTTTTCACCCGAGCATCTTTCTTTTGTATGCGTTCCTGTCTTCAATGTCTGTTGAGTCTATGCGTCATGTAGATCTATGAAGTGGTCAACAGCCTCATTGGCGGATGTATTTCTCAACAGCGAAGAGGGCGGATGAACCAAGAACACCAAAATATGGGTCGCGTCTGTAGTGGCAACCTGGCCAATGTCTGTTCATCGAGAGGATGCGGCTGTACTTAACGCTCCAGGAACTAGCAATGCCTGGTTCTAAAAATCCCAGTGGAAACACTGGACCTTCAAGATTACAAGCAACTTTGATTCGTGCAAGTAATGATAAAATTATATATATATATATATATATATATATATATATATATATATATATATATATATATATAGTGTAAATATTTAATATTGTTTTTTTATATTTCGACTTTTTAGCTTCGGAGATAATAACCAAAACAGTTTATTGACGGGAAAAATCCATCTTGTCTCCTACTCCTAACATATCTTTATAAAAGTAATATTTAAAATTACCATCCAGCCACCGACCCCGGTGGAGGGGGTAAGAGAGCAACCTTTTGGGGTATGGACTAGAAGTACAGCCACCATTATAAAAACTGTGAACGATATTTCTAGCTCAAGTCCACGTAGTTGGACTATCTGCCGCTATGAACGCTGCATGTTCAAGGACCCAAGTAGTTGGACTATCTGCCGCTACGAATGCTGCATACTAAGGACTAACGCTTCGAGGGAGGGACGCTTGAGATCCGCGGGGATAGCTTATCCGTTATTTAGTATTTACTACTGTTCTTCGGTAGACTGTTCTAACCATAATGTAACCGCCTCGGTGGCCTAGTTGATTGCGCATTGGGCTTACCCCGAGGACCCGGGTTCAATTCCCGGCCAGGGCTTGGCATTTTCATACGCTATAAATCATCCCATCGTCTGCGTCTGCATTAGCCCAAGTCCGCACAATAGTCGGACGTTAAACACAAAAAAACCTAACCATAATGCACCAGAGTGCAAAGAAGCGTTTTATTTTATGGATATTCACGTTTGCTTGTTGACACTGCGTTAACATTTGTTTAAATCATGACATAAATTTTAAAACAATGATTACACTGCTCGTTGTATTGGTACTGGTAATGTAATAAATAACCTAATACAATTAAGATATAACGTTCATCATTTACAATAGTACGTCTATGTTCGATGATAATACTGAAATAGGAAAACGGAAGCATAGTAAGGATAAACGATGTTTGAGAATAAGAGAAAATAAAGTAAAAGCAAACAATCAGACAAATAATAAAAGAGGTGACCCAGATTACAGACAACAAACAAGCTAAGGTTACCGAGGGAAGATTGAAAATATTAAAGACAAATAAAGGGTACATGAAGATTATATATTTAATAAATTTTAAACTATGTAAATTAATGTAGGTTTCAGCATGCAATGTTATTAGATTGTTAAACTTACGGACATCAAAGACTTGCAGATAGAGTGCATTGTTAGTGAGTGAGGTGCCTGAAGGAAATGTTTAACTTTATATGATCACAGAAAACTGAATATGCAGGGGTGAAGGCTCATCGGTATGGTGGAGTTGTGAACTGGGTTTGTAGTTCAGTTCGTGTTTACATAAGTAAATAATAGTTCGAAGTTTAAAGTAAATAATAGCTTCACGCAACTGTATCGCCGACACGATGATTGGTCGCATACGTTTTTGAAAATATAATTTCACCTTCGTAATGAACATTAAAACCAACGAAAGGGTATATTACAGTATCAAAGGTATTTGCTAAATATTTGTTAAATATGTGATAAAGCTCTGATCATACGCGTGTCATGTTCAAATACTTCTCGAAATTGAATCAAAGGAAACATAATACATTCGTCAAATTTCTTGGATCACCTGGGTTATTAACTAGATACATTTTGAGGTTATGTTTACTCAAGTGCAGAAACTGTAATGGGTCGAATAATGTTGACTTGTGCTGCATTAAGCGATTATCCAGCCGCCTCGGTGGCCTAGTTGATAGCGCACTGGGCTTTCACTCCGAGGACCCGGGTTCGATTCCCGGCCAGGGCTTGGCATTTTCATACGCTATATCGTCCCATACGCTCCCATCGTCTGCGTTAGCCCAAGTATGCACAATAGCCGGACGTTAAAAAAAAAAAAAAAAGCGATTACTTTGCTGTGGCGCTGCTAAATAAAAAGGAAAAAAAACGAGTTTGGGTCCGACCCATCGATACAAAGGCGAAATATACCAGGTGTAAATGTTATTATTAAAGAATTACATTTGGAAGATCGTGATTTCAAAAGACGACTTTTAAGGACGAGTGTTTTTGTAAGCATTAGCGTGTATATTCCACATTTCTTCTCTTCTTTGTGTTTTCTTCTCTCTTCTTTTTCATATTGTAGAATTAATGTTTTTACTGATTCAAAAAATCCATGAAAATTTCGGGTCGTTTTAAATTTTTACGAAAGGAACGGAAAGGACATCGTGACACAAACAGGAAATTACAGTATTTTGAAGTTGTACCTAAGTATTTTTCAAAGATTCTTTAAAGTTTTATAAAAGGGTTAGTTCTTCAAAGAAAAGAAATCTGACTTAATGTGCCCCTAAATTAGCAATTCATATTTTCTAATTGCATCGGTAATACACAAGCAAAACCATGATTGTCGCCAGGTGTATTTTCGTATTTTAAATTGAATTTTAAAACCGAAAACTTCAGCTTATATCGATTCTAACGCAGTTTACGATGGGGAAATCAGATTTTCAAAACGCGTAAGGTAAATGATTTACAGTTATTTAGATTTAAAAATGGCCGCTATTTTGAACTCCCCACTGTTTGTTGGGTTAGCAGGCTCGCCCAAGCTATGTTTGAGTGATCGATTTGTGAAAGTTTGAATCAGATCGGACAGAAATTGCGAACGTGAGAGCACACGCACGCACACACGCACGTACACACACGCGCGTGCGCGCACACACACACTCACACACACAACACACACACACACCTCTCTCTCTCTCTCACACACACACACGCGCGCGCACGCACACACACACCACACACACTCTCTCTCTCTCTCTCTCTCTCTCTCTCACACACACACACACACACACACACACACACACACACACACACACACACACACACACACACACACACACACACACACACACACACACACACACACACACACACACACACACACACACACACACACACACACACACAACACACACACACACGCACACAACACACCACACACACACACACTCACACACACCACACACACACACACCTCTTTCTCTCTCTCTCTCTCTCTCTCACACACACACACACACACACACACACACACAAACAAACACATACACACACAACACACGCACACACACAACACACACACACACACACACACACACACACACACACACACACACAAACACACACCAGAATTTGGCCGCTTGTGTAAAACTTACCGTGATGGAATGGAAACTCGCTGAAAGTAAACTATTGTAAGTTACTATTCAGAATAAAAGAAACAAAAAGGAAGACACAGCTTGAAATAATCGAGAAGAGAAAGGAGGAAAGGAGGTAGAGTGATTAAAGGTTACCTGAATAAACATGGCGCAGTGTTTGTTGGATAAAAGGGTTTAAAAGGGTGAAGTGGTAGGGCTGCTAGGAAGGGTTTATTTAACACAGCTCCTGCCCCGGACTGGCTGCGTGTTGCTCTGCACGATAACAGAAAGTACTTTACTTGTATTGTCCCGCTTTTGTAAACGCACTTTTGTACACGTTGCAATAATTAATTAATGTCGGAGAGGAATATAGCAACTCGCGTCAAAAGAATTCATTTTGTAGCAAAGGAATGTATTTTGTTAACACATTGTTCTGTATGTTACACAACAGTTATGTGTACATGTATGGTATTATATTTACATGTTTATTTATATGGGAAAATCAGCTGTCGGAGCGGTCATCGTGGTAAGACCCAGACCCGGGACCTCGAAAGCAGCACCGTTTCTGATCTCTAGTTAACTTTTCGAGGGGTCGTTAAAATGTTTGATTCAAACGACACAAGAATCGAATACGGAATTAGCTGGGTAAAAGTTCGTTACCCAGCGAAATTTGTTCAACAGTACAAAATTGGTGCCATTTCGAATCTTTTAAAAATTCTAATTTCTTAAAAATGTGATTACACCATCGTCTGCATTAGCCCAAGTGTGCACAATAGTCGGACGTAAAAAAAAATATACACCATCGTAATCAGCGTTAAAAACTGCATACACTGACAATTTTAATTTTCAAAATCCATTGATAATAAGAATTTATTTGACGATGGTCAGGGTTCATTTTCATTTTTTCAGTAATTTGAAAGTTTAAAAAGCTGGTATTTATAGATTTTTATGCTGATTATGATGGTGAAAACGTAATTGTACGATAAAGATTGTAAGATAAAGAGAAATATTTTTGAAAATTCGCTTCTATCATGTTATCAAGACAGTTTCGTGCCGCGGTTATTAATATGTTTATAGTCTATATTCCAAAAAAAATTGTTTTAATTTTTTTTTAACGGCAAAGGTAAATATTTCGGCAGTAACTGCAGTCGCGAACCTCGAGGTGCGCAATGCAGGGACGCATCGCATCTGCCAATACTCTACCACTTCAGACACGCCTCTTATCTGTAAAATAGAAAACTCGAAACTATAGCATATTGTTGATACAATGTTATGTTGTTTTAGTACAATAATGTTATTTATCGATTTTAATCAAGTTTTGCAATAGAGTACAAATTAAAATCTTAACCACCCCTTAAAACGTTTTTTAGAGGTTAGGATATGTGTTCATTTCTTGTTTCCAGGTCTGTGTCTTACCGTGATGGTCGCTGCATTGGCGAAAGTATCGTCTAGTACAGATTCAGTTGTTTTTTTAACGTGTAATTACAAAGCAATAATTAATTTTGAAACAAAATAGATTTACAAAGAACGAAGTAATGAGTCTTCGTTGCGCTGGGCTTTTCAGCGTGTCGTAGGTTGATTATAAACGGCCTAAGTTTCTTCTCGTGCCAACATTTTCGCAATAAAAGAAATGGAAAAGTCAGTTTTATATCTTAAAAGATATTTACTGCATCTCTACTTATAACGCGAAATTTTAATTGTCTTCTTGATTTAGTAACCTCGTTCATATTAGTCTCGAGTGAATGTATGCCTAATATGTCTAAAGTAAACGTTTTTTTTAATAGTTCAAGTTAATTGTAATTAAGTAATCAAAGCCGCCTCGGTGGCCTAGTTGATAGCGTACTGGGCTTTCACCCCGAGGACCCGGATTCGATTCCCGGCCAGCGCTTGGCATTTTCATACGCTATAAATCATCCCACCGTCTGCATTAGCCCAAATGTGTACAATAGTCGGACGTTAAACACAAAAAAAATTAAGTAATCAATTTGATGGTACAATTCAATTGAACGGTAACAATTTAATTAAACTATTTATTTTTATTTTTGTTTAACAGTATTTTCTTTGAAAGTTAGAATTAAGACGATGTAACAGAAAAGCCAACGAGTAGTAACTAGATTCGAACTTGCGTACAGGTCCGAGTTCTAGCGAATCTTCTTAACTGAGTGCGAGCGCAACCCAAGGTGTAAAAAATTTAGTAAGGCAGTAAGGATAAAGATTGTAGTAAAATTTTCGGTAATGAATGTAAATAAAACGATCGCGTCACGCAGCCGTCTCGCTGACGTGATAGAAGCGAATTTCAAAAGATATTTTTCTTTATGTATTACCGTATTTGAAATTTTTATTCAAACTTGATTTTAAAATCCGCTTATATTAGGAATTCGCACTTCAAAATTACATTGAAAATACGAAAACGAACCCTTACAGCCGTGAAAAAAATGCGTAATTTTAACGGATTTTGAAATTCAAAACGCTGTTTTTAACGCCAGTTTGCGTTGATGAAATCAAATTTAAAAAACAACTTATGACAAAAAAGTTATGCATTTTTGTACAGATTATAAATAGCCACCATTTTGAAACTGGAAGAATTTTGCTGATTAACGAACTTGTCTAAGTTTTTGTCATAATCGGTTTTTGAGTCAAGTTTAAATCAAATCGTTAAAAAAATTACGAATATATACATACATACATACATACATATATATATATATATATATATATATATATATATATATATATATATATATATATATATATATATATCGGCGATGATAACCTTAACGGTTTTTCGCGGAAAACAGAATATATATATATTAACGACCCTTCAAAATGTGATCTAGAGGTCAGGATTGGTACTTATTACAAGGTCCCGGATCTGGGTCTTACAATAGTGGACCCCTCAGGGGGGAGTGCAGACTAGCTGCACCTGTTGAGAGGATTTAGACGTCCCTCGCGGTACCCGAGTCTAACACATTTACACTTACAACACTATACTTACGACTTTAACACTTTACACTCACACTTACATTTAGGGAGATGGTAGTAGCTTCAATGTGCTTTTCGTCTTAAAATAAATAATAATAATAATATAAAAAAAACAATAATGGAAGCTCATAATGGCAGTAGCTCATTTTTCAGTGGAAATTCATTAATAAATGGAATAATAAATAATAGGACTTCCTACCGGTACGGTCCTGAAGGTTCTTAGTTCGGGCCGCAGTTACTCTCGTTGCTTTTCCCTTAACTTTAAACGCTGACCCTTCGTCCTCATTAGTCTAACTTGATTAAAGTATAGACGTTAAGGAAACAAATCTTAATTTCTGCTGTGAATTTCGTCATTTTTTTATTTTTTGTTATCTCCATTAGCAAAATTGATGGATTGCTGTTCCAAATGTGGGTTAGTCCTTCCTCCCTACTTCGCTATAAAAAATTGACAAAACTAGGATTTTATTATTTTTTTATTGGTGTTTAACGTCCGACTATTGTGCACACTTGGGCTAATGCAGACGATGGGATGATTTATAGCGTATGAAATGCCAATCCTCGCCGGGAATCGAACCCGGGTCCTCGGGGTGAAAGCCCAGTACGCTATCCACTAGACCACCGAAGCGGCTTCACAAAACTAGGAAGGCAGATGTACGGACAAGGCAAACGTGACAAAGATTCAGAATTAGATTTAAGGAACACGGTTATTTAAATACGAAAAGTGCCATTCAAATTACGCTAGTTGTTCAGTTAAGGAAAGCCATACGTACACCAGGAGAAGTGAAATATTCAATGAAAATATTACTTCGAAAATATTTTAGAAAATTTTGAAAATGTACTTACTTTTTTCCACTTTGCAATAGGTCGAGGTATGGAATTATAAAGTTGGTGAATTTTTAAAAATTCACCTTTGTTGCGGTCAAATAGGCCTAAAAAAAAAAAAAATCAAAAATCTAGAATTTTAAAAAAATCTTAACTAGGTTTATACATTTTTCGAGATACCCTGACTTTACAAGTCGAGATTAGAGAGTGGGACATGCAAACTTGAACTTTTGGAAAGATTTGGTCGTTCTTTATAAAATAATTATGTATAAAAAAAATACCGTTATGGTTTTACCCCTTATGGCTATTCCCTCGTAAATTCCTTTATTTTTATTCCTTTATTTCCTCGTAAGTCGTCGATTCCTTTATTTTTACACAGTTTGAAAAAAAATGATTATTTTCACCTAATTTCATATTGATCGGTCACATTATTCAAGAGTAATAGGTGCGAGATTTAACAAGGTTGTTAGTTTTACCTGCGGGCGCTAACAACTAACGTTTAAGTATTCGGATAAATTCAAAAAGAACAGTTTCAGTAATAGCTTCCCTTCAGATTGGATAGTAAGTGCTTTGAGAACGTTATCTGCGAGGAATGTGCCTGTGGTAGTTTAGCTCACTCAAGATTTACTACCCACTTTGACGTCATGAAAGCCCAACTTCATTCAGTTTATGGTCTTCAGTACTAAATCATTCTCGTGATATATTGAATATGTCCCTCTTTATCTGTACTATATAGGAGAATCTTCACAAAAAATTGTATCCAACATTTTCTCTGAAGCCGATCGTCGCTTCAAGTCTGAAGTCTGAAGTCTGATTTCACTGACAAACCGTTCGGCGGTATTTGCTTGCGTGATTTATTCCTTAGAGTTCGTAATTTTTCGTCCGAGTTGATTCGCTCGAGGCTCGGACACTTCGCATGAACGTAAACGTAAAGCTTTGAAGTGTAGCTATGAAAATTGTCAAAGAAAAGTTAACTGCTTTCATTAGTGTACATTGCGAATGAACCCCGAAGGGGGTGCATACTTGCGGCAACTATTGAGAGGATTTAAACGTCCCTCGCGGTACCCGAGTCTAACACACACTTACGACTAACACTTTACACTTACATTTAGGGAGGCGATAATAGCCTCAATGTGGTTTTCGCCTTAAAATAAAAAAAAAGTGGCAGTGGCATGGCTGCCGACAGAAGTTGACTTCTTATCACGGGTTATGGCAATATATTATACACCACAAAATAAAATTTATAGTCGATTTTCAAAATAATGAGTACGTTCATTTCAGTTTAATATATTTCTAAATATTATATGATTTTATCGTTTTTTGCCAAGACATAGATTTTTGCTACTCGACACTATAATCGTCGGTCAGGGTTCGTTTTCGTACTTTCGGTGCAATTTGAAACTTTAAAATGCCTGCAGACGAATGCTGGTGAAATCGGAATTTCAAAAAGAACTACGGCGAGAAAATCATTTTCTGAAATCAGCCGCCTCGTCAGCGTGCCTCGTTTTGTATGCTGCTTTAAACGGTAACCTAATATCTCAGGGACAGCGCGCGTTACCTTGACAACGGAACAACATTAATCTGTGCCGAGCCCTCGGCCGGTAGCCAATACTTGATGTCACACCATGGCAACATCCCAACTGCCAACAGTGGTACAGTGTTCGTTGGAAAAACCAGCTCTAATTGTTATTAATTGGAATAAATGGGTCATTGAAATTGTACAAACGTCCGGGTGTTCAGCTGGGACGCGTTGTAACTTTTTAAAAAACAGCACTAACGATTTTAACTAAATTTGTTTTCTAAAGTCTTTTAGTGTTCCAGCCCGTGAAGTAGAAGCTACCGAAAATATAGGAAACACTGAAGGTTTCTCGGTGTTGGTTAACAGATAAATCTCGAACGTTAGTCGTTATGAAATTAAATCAATCGATGCACGCAGCTGTCTCGCTGACTTGCTGTAAGCGAGTTTCTGATATTGTTATTTTTTAGCGTACAATCATTGGAAAGTATAGTTTTATTATAATCTGCGTTAAATTAGCAAAAATTAGCATACATTCTTAGCTTGTAACGGACTTTGAATATTCAAAATGCTATTCTGTCATCGGCTAAACAACATAGAAACTAAGTTACACAACCTAATTCCGCTTACTAACACCTAAATATCCATTCTGAATTCCCGAATTTCTCTCCCGGTTTCTCGAACGTCCTAGTTCACAATTCTCCCGTCAACTAATACTCGCTTCTATTGATTCGCAGTGCTCGCGTACCTCGGATTTATAGTACACCCGGGCATTACTGCCGGCGCCATACTGGGGATGGTTGCAGCGTTTGGTTCTTAGGAGTTGGCGGTTCAGTTTCCACAACGAACCGTCTTCCGTGTTCATTGTGGACAGGAATCGAGTCCATTCCTCTTCGGAGTGTATTTCTAGTAAATGCTTTACTAATTGGGTTTGGGCATTGAGCTGTCTTTTAACAGACGGTGCTCGGGTGAATTGCCATTGTCGGCGAAGCTTTCTCTTTTTAGCCAACTCCTCTCTGATGTAGGGAGGAAGTTCAGGTTTGGCACCCTTACAGGCGATTTGATGGGTGCTGGATTCCAGCGCAGAGGCTATAGCTGTCTGAAGGGTATCAACCTCAAGGTCGACATCTTCGGGTTAGCAGATCTGTTGGGGTTCAGGTATCAGTTGTTGAAGACGTTCCGAGAAACGTCTCCAGTCAACTCGCTTGGTGTTGCCATTGTTGGGTGGTAGCCTCTGGCCGAAATTTTAACAATGGATTTCTGAGAAGTAATGGTTCCCGCCGTAATTTCGAATACAAATATATGTCGAAAATCTTTGTTCGGCATATGTTTTATGGTTTTCATGGTCTTCAGTACTATGAAAGTATTCTATAAGACACCACAATTTGCTCGGGAGGAAGTAGGAGGAACCCGATTTTAACTTTAAAGTAGGCACGAATTTCTTTCACGTCACCATTCCGAACTGCAAGAGTGCCTCGCCACTCCGCGGTTGAACTTGTAAACGCCCGGACTTCCTCTATTTCCCCCGGTGACTACAACGATTCGTGCAGTTTTTAACGCCGATTACAATGGTGAAATCAGATTTTCAAAATAAACATAAACCATAAAACGCTGTGAAGATTTGAAATATCCGCCATTTTAAAACTGTTGAACGGATTTTTCGTGGTAACTAACTTGTACTAAATTACTAAAAGCAATTTTTATACGAATATAATTGAATATTTAACGCAGCCTCAAAACGTTTTCTAGACGTTAGGATCAGCATTACATGGCCCCCGGGTTGGGTGTTACCATAATGGTCCTCTTTCCCCAGTGGAAAATCTATACTTACTGCTATTTATAGATAAATTAAGCGAAAAACGATGACTTTAATAAAATATTTTTTTAATATTATATTAAAACATTTCATTATATTTTGTGTCGAGGTAACTTGATATTGTAATGTATAAAAAGCCAAAGCCTCAACTAACACCAAATTCATATTGCAGTATTATCCTTTGTCATTTATTCCTTTCAGGTATTCTTTTGGTGTTGTTGACAATAAATTAACACCCTTAACAGGTTATACAAAGGGGTTGGTTATAAACATATAAAGCCCTATACACGCTTCACTGTCCCAATCGCGATGGATGCAATATGGTAGAGGAGGGCGTTTCTGCTATTTTTACAAAACGTCAACAAACTGTTTGTTGAGAGGAAAAAAGCTGCTTTTTAGAAAAGTTGGAAAAAAACAGGTTTAGAAAACTGAAACTCAAAGTTGTATTAGCAGCTAAAACATAAAGCACATAAGTTCAGTTTTCTAAGACTACTTTTTCATTCCCATTACCACCATGTCTTTAACTGTTTTTGGTTATAAAGCATTTAGGAAGGATAAAAATAATCCTTACAAGTGTAGTAATAATTAAATTACATTCTCAAAACGTAATAATTATGTAAGCCATTTTATGTACAAAATGCGATGAATTTCTAATAGAAGCATTCTTTTTTTTTAGTTAAAAATTAAATAGTCCTTTGCATATTTACCAAAATGCAAACGATTTAGAATATTTTTAGTTGATTAAAAAATATTGATGATTGATAATAAATATTAAAAAATATGTTTAAATAAAATTAGGCTCTGTGTCTACAAAATGTGAGAGGTTGTTACTACAACTCGCAACAGAATAGAGATAAACGTTGACATTGACCAAGCAGTTCTTGGTACACTACAAGCAACAAGCAACTTTGAAATAAAGGAAAAAAAGCATAAAAGCAGGTAGAAGAAAAGCAGTTAGCAGTTAGCAGGAAAGCAGTTAGCAGGAAAACAGTTTTAGCGTTTGCGGCAACGTTCGAATAGAACGTAGGTGTGGTAGTGCGGAAAGCCGTTCCTTGTTTAACAAATCATAAACCAGTCCAAATCCAACAGCTTCTTTCCGTTTGAAAAAGCAGTTTGTTTGTAGTTTATAGAAAAGCAGTTTTTTCAACAGTTTGGTGTTTTCTGCCCCATCACTGCAATATGGTTTAGTTTATCATTTTTAAAAAGAAATAACGTCACGCAGCTGTCTCGCTGACAAAAACAAAAGAATAAGTTGTTTTTTTTTATTACAATATTTTGAAATCTGATTTATTTTTATAATCAGCATAAGAAGTCAGCGTACATTTGCTTTAATTTCGAAATTACATCAAAAATACGAAAGTCAATACTGTCGGCCGTTTATCGCTGATTATTGGGTGAAATACTATTTTCAAAATAGTGTAAGTTAGAAAGTTACTTTTTTTTAAATTTTAAGTGACTGCATTTGTAACCGGTTTATCGGATTTGTGGTTTAACAAATT
>CM040191.1:66088806-66103806 GCA_022606455.1 Callitettix versicolor
CGTGATGGAAGCAAATGTTATCGAATCATTTTTTCTTCTGATCAAACTTTTCAATGCACTGAAACCACGAGAATGAAATTTGAAAAGTTAAAATGCTTATTTAGACAGTTTTTGACGCTGGTAACTATGATAAAATCAGATTTTCAAGGAAGATTTAGTTATTTATTTTTAAACAAATTAAATGACCGTAATTTTTGAAAGTGTTGAACGGATATTGCTGAACCGGTTATCTATTTCTAAAAAACCGTTTATCTAATTTCTAAAAAAAAACCGGTTATCTAATTTCTAAAAAACCCGGTTATCTAATTTAAAAAAACGGTTATCTAATTTCTAAAAAAACCAGTTATCTAATTTCTAAAAAAACCGTTTATCTAATTTTAAAAAAACCGGTTATCTAATTTCTAAAAAACCGTTTATCTAGTTTCTAAAAAAACCGTTATCTATATATAATTAAAAAAAACCGGTTATCTAATTTCTAAAAAACCGGTTATATAATTTCTAAAAAACCCGTTTTCTAATTTCTAAAAAACCGGTTATCTAATTTCGAAAAAAACCGGTTATCTAATTTCGAAAAAAACCTTATCTAATTTCTAAAAAAACCGTTATCTAATTTATAAAAAACCGGTTATATAATTTCTAAAAAACCGGTTGAAGGTTTTCGTTAAAATTTTGATCATTTATGAAAATTAAAAACAGTTACTGCGCCTTCTCTAGTCCTAGTCTCTTCATAAAATCTACAATTTTGACAGGATTCAAGGTATGTAACTCCTTCGCTTCTAACTGTTAACCATTTACAAGGTCAACAGGTTCTTGCAGAAGCTTACTCTGGTAATTTTTCTTAGTTCTTATTACAAAGATTTTGCTCCATTTGGCCAACTTTACTTTGTGCCACTGCTCATTTACTTACAGCAGCACGCTCATTTTACTGTACATAGCCGCCTCGGTGGCCTAGTTGATAGCGTACTGGGCTTTCACCCCGAGGACCCGCGTTCGATTCCCGGCCTGGGCTTGGCATTTTCATACGATATAAATCATCCCATCGTCTGCATTAGCCCAAGTGTGCACAATAAAAAAGACGTTAAAAAAAATTACTGTACACTTTCACTTATGGGAACATCTACAAGTAGTTAGTAAAATGAGGTCGCCAGGTATCCTAGGACTCCCATCAGCACAGGTTGTTTTACACTCTTGAGTTAGCCAAGCTATGTAGAGTAGTGAAAGTATGTACCTTAAATAGATGAGTGAGAGCAGTATGAGCTAGAGGTACGTTGCCTAACTCAGCCTGATTTCTAAGTAACTTCGGAAATGTTTTTTTTTTTTTTGTATTTACAAAAATGGTGTAATTGAATATAAGAAATGTTCTTTTCTATGTTTCTTATTTTAACAAAATATGTTTGGATCACATGCAGTGCGTTTCGTTTACCTTATCACAAGCACAACCAAATAATTAGAAATAATCATATCAGAAAGTTATTGCAACGTTTTTAATTATGTTTTACTTTTCATGTGCAGTCGTGTTCGTTTAATTGCTTTGTAAAAGAGACGTGACTCGAAAATCTCCTGGGAATTAAAATAGTTCCAAAACGGTTGCGTTTGAATTTATACGCGTAACTGGATAACGTAAACAGTCAGTTCAGAGTAAAATGAATTAAGGTAAACAGTTTCAAAGTGTTTAATGTTTAAAATAATTTAAATTAAAATCGTTCCAACCAGTCTTGAGTAAATTATTTATTAGTTTTACTCGAACTAATTATAATTATAAGAACTAATTATAATTATAATTACTCGAACTAATTATAAGCAACTTGCTGATAGTTTGTGTTTAATGTGTCAATAAGTGACTTAAAGTTTAGAAAGCTACTATTCAGGTTTTCCCGCACTTCAGTATCATAAAATAAAACGATAATGAGTGATAAATAAATGATGCAAACACTAAACAAACCCATTCGTATTCTATAAGGCCCCAAAAAATTTTGAAAACAAAGGAGCTGTTAACGTTAAAATAACACGGCACGCGGCTGCCTCGCTCACGAGATGGAAACAATTTCAAAATCGTTTTTCGCGATCATAATCACTCTTAAAGTACGCATATATTACCACTTTAAACTTCGAAATTAAGAATTTAAATTGCCAATGAATGTAGATTTTAACGCTGATATTGGTATAATAAAATTAGACTTTCAAAAAAGTGTGACCAATTTTGTAAAGTAGTCGCCATTTTTAAACTTGGACGGATTTCTTTCTCTCTCTCTCTCCTTTCCCTCCCTCCCCTTCTCTTTCTGCCCCTCTCCCTCTCTCTCTCCCTATCTCATTTTCTCTCTTTCTCTCGAACCTTTTAAAGTAAATAAGTTGCTACAGAGTATAGAGCATTGGTCAGTCTAATGCGTCACTCAACTGCGCACCTAAAGGTTCTTAGTTCGAGCCGGAGTTAAGATTAAGATTATTACTAGAGGAAGTGATAATTCAACTCCAGACACTGCGATCGATTGACCTATTGTGTGAAACTTACCTCTTAAAATACCTAGTTCAGCAGATTGGTGCCCCTAATAAGTTCCAACAACCCATTGACTAGCACATTCTGCTGAAGATCCCTAGGGTCTTGGAAACCAAAAACCCCTAGCTTCCTACTAACAAGAGCCTCACAATCATAAATTATATGACCTGCAGTTTCCTCCTCCTTCCTGCACAATCTACACACGGTTTCTTCGTTGTATACACCTATCCTGTTCATGTGCACTGTTATGAGCCCCATGATCCTCCTGAGTTGTGCTCTGCCCAGGACATCTGCTGCCCCTTTGATTCCTCCAGAAGGAACTTTGCTTAAGAGACGTTTACTATGGGAATGCCCATGAAGGTTGTCCCATCTTACCTGGTGTTGACATGTAATCAACCCATTAATAGCGGACCTGGCCAACGATAAAGAAATCCCTAAAGCCGGCTCAGGTCCGATAAATTCAGATGCAGATCCAAGTCCAGCCAGTCGGTCTGCCTCCTCATTACCCTCAACTCCCCTATGCCCCGGAACCCAGTGAAGAGTTACCCGGTTATCCCGGGACAGAACGTCAAGGTTCTTCCAACACTCCCAGACCAGCTTGGACTGTATTATAGGACCCGAAAGTGCTTTTATTGCTGCCTGACTATCGGTATGAATCGAGCCGGAGTTGCTTTCGTTGCTTTTCCCTAACCGTTAAACACTGATCTGTCGTCCTCATTAGTCTAACTGGCATAAAGTATGGACTTTAAAAATCTCTTTAACGACTTATCAAAGGTATAGAAGCCAGGTCGGTGCTCGTTCTAAATTTGCGGGGCAGATTCTTTGGTTTTACATCTCTGCAATTTTATTTTTATTTTATAACTTTTTTAATCGCATTACCCTTAAGTAACGTATCATATTCTACCTATCTGCCGTAATTTCACTATAACAAAACACAACACCGCACTTCTCTATGTAGGTTAAGTAACGTATCAACACGACTACAGTTACGTTTCTGCCAGACACGTTTATATCATTATTTAAACATTACACTTCACATTTACATAAAATACAGTGCAGTTAAATTTGTAGCTTTGTGTTGTGTTTGTTTCTAACTGTAGGAATGTGAAGTCCGTGAAGACAAAGTGTTAAGGAATGACCTTGATGTTCCTAGGTCAGCACTTTGTGCGGAGTACAAATTGTAAAGCCTACTGGACAGAACGTAATCTTATGGGAGTGTTTTCCTATACCATCGTACTTGCCAACTGGATGACTTGTCCAAGAAGATTTTAGAGCGGAATGAGCATATACGCATACGTAGTTTGGGCTTTATACAAGGTACCTTCGTAACAAATTTCAAAAGAATCGGTTTCTGCGTTTGGCCAAAACTGCCCACGATCGCCGTCATTAAATCAGAGTCCCACTATCTTGCAACAGAAGTGAATCGGAGAATTCTTATACGTACTTTGTTCGGGCTTTGTACAAAGTACCTTCGTAACAAATTTCGAATTATTCGACCAGTGAGTTTGGCCAAGACTGCGTACAATCGCCGTCGTTAAATCAGAGGCCGCCATCTTGAAACAGAAATAAATATGAAAAAAATGTTATACTTAGCCTACGTTATTCCGACTTTATACAAGGTATTTTCGTACTAAATTTCGAAACAGTCGGTCAGTGCTCTCTCTCTCTCTCTCTCTCTCTCTCTCACACACACACACACACACACACACACACACACACACACACGCGCGCGCGCGCGCACATACACAAACACACATGCACACACAATTGCACACACAAACACACACACGCATGCACACATACACGAGCGCACACACACACACACACACACACACACACGCGGTAATTACACCCATGTCTACAAACAAGTGCCGAATAATATACGTTCACACAAATGATTGTCTGAAGTTCACTTTGTATACAAATTTGCCGGTACACAGTACTTGTCGGGCCTATATTTTGGAACCGAAATCCAACAAATTGGTCTCACGCAAACAGCCTATAATGGGGTCACATTAAACAAACATCCACTTCTCATCAGTTTTGTTTACGTTTACATTAGAGTACCCTTGTTTAATCAAAGTAAACAACGGTTTAATTCACGCTTATACTAACACGTCCGCTGCATATTTACAAATTGAATTGCTTTGTTGTACGGGAAAGTTACAAAACCGCTGAGAAAATAAATTGTAATAACGTGTATCCTATAATATTAAGCGAGCAATATGTGTTTTATGTATATATAGTGATTTCCTCAAAATCGGATCTAACGGTTTTGATATAATTTTGGGGAAGTACAGTTTTCTAGTTGAAAAAATCGATTTAGGTTGGTCTCGTACTTTGGAAAATTCTTTAAATTAGAAAAAAAACGTTAAACACTAACTATGAGTATCTAACTAAAACGATAATGATAATAAAACGATAAACTATAATGATTAATAGTATAATAGTCTGCAATATAAATTAGTTAGCTGTATACCTGACATTGCCCGGGAAGGGGGGTATAATCAAGTGTTATTTTACACGTTAATATACTCTAAACGTTACTCCCTGCAATAAGTAAATTTGAGTTTTTTATCCTTCACTATATAAAAGTCAGAATGTAACTAAATCAAATTGCCAAAATAACATCAATATATTCGGATTTAATGCACTCTAGTCTTTAGACATATTAGACGATGGAAAAATAACGCCTTTTCAGTAGCGTGAACATTAGTGGTGGGGCAGAAAACACCAAACTTTTAAAAAATACTGCTTTTCTATAAACGACAAACGAATTGATTTTACAAACGGAAACAAGCAGTTGGATTTGGACTGGTTTATGATTTGTTAAACAAGGAACGGACTGTTCTATTCGAACGTGCTGCAAGCACTAAAACTGTTTTCCTGCTAACTGCTTTTCTTCTACCTGCTTTTATGCTTTTTCCTTTTATTCCAAAGGTGCTTATTGCTTGTAGTGAAGTAAGAACTGTTTGGTCAATGTCAACGTTTATCTCTATTTTGTTGCGAGTTGTAGTAACAACCTCTCACATTTTGTAGATACAGAGCCTAATTTTATTTAAACATATTTTTTATATTTATTATCAATCATCAATATTTTTTAATCAACTAAAAATATTGTAAATCTTTTGCATTTTGGTAAATATGCAAAGGACTATTTAATTTTTAAGTTAAAAAAAGAATGCTTCTATTAGAAATTCATTGCATTTTGTAAATATAAAATGGCATACATAATTATTACGTTTTGAGAATGTAATTTAATTATTACTACACTTGTAAGGATTATTTTTATCCTTTCTAAATGCTTTATATCCAAAAACAGTTAAGGACATGTCGGTTGGAAGTAGACTGACCGATGACCACTTTAGCCACTCCGACCACCGCACCCTTCTAATAGTTCACCAAATCCTGGCGACCTCCCAGTGTACCCACCGTGCATGCAGGGCTCTGTATGTTTGTAACTCATTTCCTTAGCTACTTGTGGTTGTTACCACGAGTAAGAATATAAAATAGAATTAGCGATATCTCACCGCACAATAAAAAGGTTGGCAAGATGGAGCAGAACATACGTAATGATCAAGAGAAAGAAACATTTAAAGGGAATTAGCAGTGCAAACAGTAACTGGAGCAATCCGAGGAACCTGATTATCTGGTACATAATTGAGCATCTCAGGAATATAGAAAGAGATGATCTCAATGTAATAGTAACATTAGAAAGTCATTCATTCATTCGTGATTGTTTTAAGGTAAAAAGCACATTGAGACTATTATTGCCTCCCTAAATGTAAGTGTGAGTGTAAAGTGTTAAAGTTGTAAGTGTAGTGTTGTTAGTGTAAGTGTGTGTTATGTATACCGCGAAGGACGTCTAAATCCTTTCTGTAGTTGCAGCTAGTCTGCAACCCCCCCCCTGTGGGGTTCATTTGTCAATGTACACTAATGAAAGCAGTTACCTTTTCTTTGACAATTTTCATAGTTACACTTCAAAGCTCTCGAAATTCACATTCGACAGGAAACTAAACGAGATAAATAAATTTACTCTTATCGGATTTTTTTAAATACTGTTTTGTGTTAAATTTAAATGGCCGCCATTTAGAAACGGTTAATTGGAACAGGATGATTATTTTTACTGTGCTACGTAGAGACATTATGAGTGCGGTGCAAAATTTTAACACAATCGGTTAAGCAGTTCAAGAGATACAAAATTAATTTGCAAAATAAATGGTGAACGGCTGGGGAAAAGCGTTTCCCGAATGTTCTTATGAATTTTTTTTAACTGGAGCAACCATCATGATAAGACCCCGAAAATGGACCTTGAACTGAGCTGCCATTTTAACATCACTTTGAGAGGGAGTTTTTATATATATATATATATATATATATATATATATATATATAAAATGTGTGTGTGTGTGTTCCGATAAGTTCAAACTTGGCACAAAAATCGATTTTGGTAATTCCTTGAACAAGTTCGTTAACCAGCCAAAATTTGTTTAACAGTTTCAAAATGGCGGTCATTTCAAATCTCTGAATACTCATAACTTTTTTATCTTTACCATTTTTGGAAAAAAAGATTTTACAATTGTAATCAGCGTTAAGAATTACATAAATTCGCGTTTTTAATTTTCATAATCCGTTAATTAAAATTTTATTGGACGGCGGTCAGGGTTCACTATTAGATTTAATATTTGCTTATTCAATTTAGGCAGGTTTTATTGATGATTACGTTAGAGAAATCAGAATTAAAGAAAAAATGGAAAGAAGTTTTTCGGAAATTCGTTCACACCACGTCAGCGAATGTGATCCGTGCCTTGATTACTTTTTTTTTTAATTAAGAACTCCATTTCACTTGCCTTAGTTGTGCCGGTTACTCACGGTTCATCCTGTATATTAAGCACTAAAACAAAACAGCCTGAATACGGTAAAGTGTTTCACCGATTGTTCACTCAGCCGTCCTTGAGGGACCATAAAATCACACCCTACATTGTATGGCACATGTAACATGTCGACGGAACGACTCGCACGGGAATAGCCTGCTTGCTCCGTGTTACAAGTAAACAAGCCGATACGCGCACGGCAGCTTTTATGTTATAATAATATATTTCGTTCGTTTTGGGTTTGTTTGTTAGTGTAAAGCGGACATACGTTGCCAATTATAAATCAAACGATGACGTCATGTACCTCTTGCTGACGTGTTGTGAGCTGTATGAGCGGCCATCATAGTAAGGCACAGTCCCGGAACTTTAAACTAGTGCCGATACTGACCTCTACATCTCTTTGAGGAGCCGTTAAAATGTGTGTGTGTGTGTGTGTGTGTGTGTGTGTGTGTGTGTGTGTGTGTGTGTGTGTATGTGTGTGCGCGCGTGCGCGTGTGCGTGTGCGAGTGCGAGTGGGTGAGTGTGAGTATGAGTGTGAGTGAGTGTGAGTGTGTGTGTGTGTGTGTGTGTGTGTGTGTGTGTGTGTGTGTGTGTGTGTGTGTGTGTGTGTGTGTGTGTGTTTAATCAGCTTTAAAACTGCATAAATTAGCGTTATGAATTTTTATTATCTTTGAAATAATTTGATGGCGGTCAGGGTTCATTTTCTTATTTTCAATTCAATATGAATGGGTGAAGTTCTAACATATGCAAATTACAAATCTTAAATCATCATCAGATATCATATCAGTTTAAAATTATGGAAGAACAGTTACTTTGTAACGGAAATTGCACAATTTTTAGTGGTTTTCCGGTAGAAACAGTAATCTCAGTATCACGGAAGCTTACTTTTGTAACTTAAATTGCACATTTTTAGAGATTTTTTATTAGAAACTGAGATATCATGGAAGAATAGATACTTTTGTAATGGAAATTGCACAATTTTTAGTGTTTTTCCGGTAGAAATCAGTAATCTCAATGTCATGAAGCTTACTTTTGTAACTTAAATTGCACAATTTTTAGCGATTTTTTATTAGAAACTGAGATATCATGGAAGAATAGATACTTTTGTAACGGAAATTGCACAATTTTTAGTGTTTTTCCGGTAGAAATCAGTAATCCCAATGTCATGAAGCTTACTTTTGTAACTTAAATTGCACAATTTTTAGCGATTTTTTATTAGAAACTGAGATATCATGGAAGAATAGATACTTTTGTAACGGAAATTGCACAATTTTTAGTGTTTTTCCGGTAGAAATCAGTAATCTCAATCAATATCATGGAAGCTTACTTTTGTAACTTAAATTGCACAATTTTTAGCGATTTTTTTTTATTAGAAACTGAGATATCATGGAAGAATAGATACTTTTGTAACGGAAATTGTACAATTTTTAGTGTTTTTCCGGTAGAAATCAGTAATCTCAATGTCATGAAGCTTACTTTTGTAACTTAAATTGCACAATTTTTAGCGATTTTTTATTAGAAACTGAGATATCATGGAAGAATAGATACTTTTGTAACGGAAATTGTACAATTTTTAGTGGTTATCCGGTAGAAATCAGTAATCTCAATATCATGGAAGCTTACTTTTGTAACTTAAATTGCACAATTTTTAGCGATTTTTTATTAGAAACTGAGATATCATGGAAGAATAGATACTTTTGTAACGGAAATTGCACAATTTTTAGTGTTTTTCCGGTAGAAATCAGTAATCTCAATGTCATGAAGCTTACTTTTGTAACTTAAATTGCACAATTTTTAGCGATTTTTTATTAGAAACTGAGATATCATGGAAGAATAGATACTTTTGTAACGGAAATTGCACAATTTTTAGTGGTTATCCGGTAGAAATCAGTAATCTCAATATCATGGAAGCTTACTTTTGTAACTTAAATTGCACAATTTTTAGCGATCTTTTATTAGAAACTGAGATATCATGGAAGAATAGATACTTTTGTAACGGAAATTGTACAATTTTTAGTGGTTATCCGGTAGAAATCAGTAATCTCAATATCATGGAAGCTTACTTTTGTAACTTAAATTGCACAATTTTTAGCGATCTTTTATTAGAAACTGAGATATCATGGAAGAATAGATACTTTTGTAACGGAAATTGTACAATTTTTAGTGGTTTTCCGGTAGAAATCAGTAATCTCAATATCATGGAAGCTTAGTTTTGTAACTTAAATTGCACAATTTTAGCGATTTTTATTAGAAACTGAGATATCATGGAAGAATAGATACTTTTGTAACGGAAATTGTACAATTTTAGTGGTTTTCCGGTAGAAATCAGTAATCTCAATATCATGGAAGCTTAGTTTTGTAACTTAAATTGCACAATTTTTAGCGATTTTTTTATTAGAAACTGAGATATCATGGAAGAATAGATACTTTTGTAACGGAAATTGTACAATTTTTAGTGGTTTTCCGGTAGAAATCAGTAATCTCAATATCATGGAAGCTTACTTTTGTAACTTAAATTGCACAATTTTTAGCGATTTTTTATTAGAAACTGAGACATCATGGAAGAATAGATACTTTTGTAATGGAAATTATACAATTTTTAGTGTTTTTCCGGTAGAAATCAGTAATCTCAATATCATGGAAGCTTACTTTTGTAACTTAAATTGCACAATTTTTAGCGATTTTTATTAGAAACTGAGATATCATGGAAGAATAGATACTTTTGTAACGGAAATTGTACAATTTTAGTGGTTATCCGGTAGAAATCAGTAATCTCAATATCATGGAAGCTTACTTTTGTAACTTAAATTGCACAATTTTAGCGATCTTTTATTAGAAACTGAGATATCATGGAAGAATAGATACTTTTGTAACGGAAATTGTACAATTTTTAGTGGTTTTCCGGTAGAAATCAGTAATCTCAATCAATATCATGGAAGCTTACTTTTGTAACTTAAATTGCACAATTTTTAGCGATTTTTTATTAGAAACTGAGATATCATGGAAGAATAGATACTTTTGTAACGGAAATTGTACAATTTTTAGTGGTTTTCCGGTAGAAATCAGTAATCTCAATATCATGGAAGCTTAGTTTTGTAACTTAAATTGCACAATTTTTAGCGATTTTTTTATTAGAAACTGAGATATCATGGAAGAATAGATACTTTTGTAACGGAAATTGTACAATTTTTAGTGGTTTTCCGGTAGAAATCAGTAATCTCAATCAGTATCATGGAAGCTTACTTTTGTAACTTAAATTGCACAATTTTTAGCGATTTTTTATTAGAAACTGAGATATCATGGAAGAATAGATACTTTTGTAACGGAAATTGTACAATTTTTAGTGGTTATCCGGTAGAAATCAGTAATCTCAATATCATGGAAGCTTACTTTTGTAACTTAAATTGCACAATTTTTAGCGATCTTTTATTAGAAACTGAGATATCATGGAAGAATAGATACTTTTGTAACGGAAATTGTACAATTTTTAGTGTTTTTCCGGTAGAAATCAGTAATCTCAATATCATGGAAGCTTACTTTTGTAACTTAAATTTCACAATTTTTAGCGATTTTTTATTAGAAACTGAGATATCATGGAAGAATAGATACTTTTGTAACGGAAATTGTACAATTTTTAGTGGTTTTCCGGTAGAAATCAGTAATCTCAATATCATGGAAGCTTAGTTTTGTAACTTAAATTGCACAATTTTTAGCGATTTTTTTATTAGAAACTGAGATATCATGGAAGAATAGATACTTTTGTAACGGAAATTGTACAATTTTTAGTGGTTTTCCGGTAGAAATCAGTAATCTCAATATCATGGAAGCTTAGTTTTGTAACTTAAATTGCACAATTTTTAGCGATTTTTATTAGAAACTGAGATATCATGGAAGAATAGATACTTTTGTAACGGAAATTGTACAATTTTTAGTGGTTTTCCGGTAGAAATCAGTAATCTCAATCAGTATCATGGAAGCTTACTTTTGTAACTTAAATTGCACAATTTTTAGCGATTTTTTATTAGAAACTGAGATATCATGGAAGAATAGATACTTTTGTAACGGAAATTGTACAATTTTTAGTGGTTATCCGGTAGAAATCAGTAATCTCAATATCATGGAAGCTTACTTTTGTAACTTAAATTGCACAATTTTTAGCGATCTTTTATTAGAAACTGAGATATCATGGAAGAATAGATACTTTTGTAACGGAAATTGTACAATTTTTAGTGTTTTTCCGGTAGAAATCAGTAATCTCAATATCATGGAAGCTTACTTTTGTAACTTAAATTTCACAATTTTTAGCGATTTTTTATTAGAAACTGAGATATCATGGAAGAATAGATACTTTTGTAACGGAAATTGTACAATTTTTAGTGGTTTTCCGGTAGAAATCAGTAATCTCAATATCATCGAAGCTTAGTTTTGTAACTTAAATTGCACAATTTTTAGCGATTTTTTTATTAGAAACTGAGATATCATGGAAGAATAGATACTTTTGTAACGGAAATTGTACAATTTTTAGTGGTTTTCCGGTAGAAATCAGTAATCTCAATCAGTATCATGGAAGCTTACTTTTGTAACTTAAATTGCACAATTTTTAGCGATTTTTTATTAGAAACTGAGACATCATGGAAGAAGAGATACTTTTGTAACGGAAATTGTACAATTTTTAGTGGTTTTCCGGTAGAAATCGGTAATCTCAATATCATAGAAGCTTACTTTTGTAACTTAAATTGCACAATTTTTAGTGGTTTTCCGGTACAAATCAGTAATCTCAATCAATATCATGGAAGCTTACTTTTGTAACTTAAATTGCAAAATTTTTAGCGATTTTTTTATTAGAAACTGAGATATCATGGAAGAATAGATACTTTTGTAACGGAAATTGCACAATTTTTAGTGGTTATCCGATAGAAATCAGTAATCTCAATATCATTAAGCTTAGTTTTGTAACTTAAATTGCACAATTTTTAGTGATTTTTCACTACAAACTGATATTGAAACTGCTATATCATAGAAAGTAATATATCAGAAAGAATATATACTTTTGTAACGGTAAATTCAATACAAAAATGCATTTTAGAAGAAGATAAAATAGTTCTAAAAGTATTGGTTGAACACTCAGTGTTACGAGAGCTACGTGATAGATGGCGTGGTGATCTTGTTATTAAACGGGAGGAACTGTTCTAGACGTAAATGGTCAAGGGATTTATTTTTGCTTTACGATTGCAAAGGCATTGCCGCATTGTAACTTCATTCACCTACTGCAAGGATAGGAGTAGTTTATTCTTTAATGGTTTAGAATGTTTTTATAATTTTTTGGCAAGTTATTATTAACTGCTAGTCTAAAATTTTCATAAGAGAATTAGTTCATTTTATTAAGTTGTCTGTACTGTACAGTTTTCCTTTGGTTAAAATTTGATTTATTGTTTATCGAATTTACATTTTGGCTTCTGCCTCACTTATTATTTAAAAAAATACCACCTTCGGTAAAAGGTTTGTAAACAAGTCTAAGGCTACACTATCAAAGAAATCTGTTAAATATTTGATCATATAACATGTTAAAATACTTGTCAAAGTTGTATCAAAGAAAGAATATTACATTCGTTAAATTTTTTTGATCAGCTGGGCTATAGACTATACAGAGTCTTTTTTTTGGAGTTTAACGTCCGACTATTGTGCACACTTGGGTTAATGCAGACGATGGGATGATTTATAGCGTATGAAAATGCCAAGCCCCGGCCGAGAATCGAACCCGGGTCCTCGGGGTGAAAGCCCAGTACGCTATCAACTAGGCCACCGAGGCGGCTACTATACAGAGTCCACCAATGATATGGGATGACTGTAGGTGGCCTTGAGACAAAGTTGGCAAGTAATGGGGGAGATGGTAACTGGCGCGTCACCACCTGCACGATCTACCAATGGATCGTCGGACGGCAGAACAACGCGGCTACGCGGTGAAAGCGTATTATCAAAACGGCGAAATTGTTTTGCAAACTCGACGTACTTTCCGACTTCATTTTAACGTGTAACCAGCCTGTTCCGTCAGATAATGCAATCCGAACATGGATAAACAAACTTGAGCAAACGGGATTAACGTCTTAACAAAGAGGCGGGAGTGTAAAAACTGTTTGAACACCTGAAGCTGTTCAACAGGGTATGGTTAGAAGTCCTCGCCGATCAGCCAAACAACATGCCCTTCGCATTGGAATAAGTGAGACATCTGGGGGGGATACCTGTTTTTGTTTTATGGGGATACCTAAAAACAAAAGTGTTTCAAGCAGATTCACCCACAACCATTCAAGCCCTCAAACAACGAATTGTAGACGGGATTGCGACAATACCTGTCAACATGCTGCGAGAGGTCGTGCAAAACTTCCAAACCAGGCTCCAGGAATGCCTTAACTGCAAAGGAGGACATTATTACTAATTAGTACTTTATTTACTAAAAAAATATAAAAAAGTTTTTTTTCAACAATCAGGTACTTTATTTAATCATCCCGTTTCACGGGCGGACCCTATATATATTTTGGGGTTATGTTTACTCAAGTGCAGTAGCTGTAATGGATCGGATAATGTTGACTTGTGATACTGCTGCATGAGCATTTATCTTGCTATGGCGCTATATAAATAAAGAAGAAAATGAAAAACCGAGTTTGGTTCTGACCGTGCATACAAAGGATATCTCCTTGATTATTTTTTATGTAAAAAGCTTATATTGTTTTTCTAAAAATATTTTCCTAAATCAATGTTTATAATTTTGTTTATTATAGATTCGTGTTATTATTATTAACAACTACTATAAATAAATGAATGAAGGTCTTACGTTTTTCGTGTTACGTGTTATTTATGTATCTTTTCATATAGCACGCATTGTTAAACCTGAACCGCCGTTTAGAGAGTAAAAAAATACTCAGCAATTACCCTAATTGGGGGGGGGGGTCTCAAGTATGACTCTCAAGGGTTTACTAATGGGACAAATTTCTTGTAGAACTCCAGCTGAACTGTTTTTTTTTTATTTCGAATGTCGCTTTTTTATCAACGATTATAAGGTTAAAAGTAAGTTGGCTAAATATTTTTTTTATATTGAGTTTTTATTGATTGTTGTCGGACTTGAATAACCATAGAAGCTTTAAATATTTCTTAAATTGCTGAAATATTTTTGTATTGATTACGAAAGAATATTTTATTCGATTCAGTAACCGTTGCTTTTTAATAATGTGTAGCTTTGTTTTTTATCGGAGTACAAAAGTAGTTTTTAGTTGAATGTCTGTCCGTCTGCGTGTTTGTTTAAGATTAAAATAATAAAACGATTTTTATGAAATGTAATATGTACAAATTATGTATTACTTTGTATATATTATTTTATATATTATTAAAATCGTATATTAAATGCAATTATTTTATTTTTATTTATTTATTATTTTTTTTTTTGTGTTAACGTCCGACTATTGTGCACACTTGGGCTAATGCAGACGATGGGATGATTTATAGCGTATGAAAATGCCAAGCCCTTGCCGGGAATCGAACCCGGGTCCTCGGGGTGAAAGCCTAGTACGCTATCCACTAGGCCACCGAGGCGGCGCAATTATTTTATAAAATGGCTCCGAGATATAGGTAAACTAACGA
>CM040191.1:66108806-66126306 GCA_022606455.1 Callitettix versicolor
GTGGTCCGGTGGCTATGTTACAATAATGAAATTACATATTTAGTTTTAATTTAAAAAATCTTTTAATTTTTAAGATAGTGAAAATAATAAAAATATGAAAGCTTGCTTTAAATAAAATTAATTGCCGCACGCAGCTGTATCGCTGACCTCTAGAAAGTGAATTTACAGAAAGTAACAATATCACACCACATTCGTGTGTCTGACCAATGTATTCAGCATTTTAAATATTCATTTTTTTTTTTTTTAATTTAGAAGGGCCGCTATTTTCAAAAAATTGAAAGGGTTTTTATGTTCAAGTTAATAATAAAATCGATATTTGTATAGAATTTGAAACAAAATTTACGAAGCTGGATTGTTAAAACACAAAAAAAAACACGATTGCTGTAAAAAAGTTCGCTATCGGCGATCACTTAAAAAAACCGGGTGTGGGTCTTACGACGATGGCGTTCTAATAACTCATTTCCCAATGGAAAATCGTAAAAAAAAACACGAATGTTTTAATTTTAAGTTCGTTAAAAGTTGAAACTCTTAATGTAATCGTCTTTTTTCCGTTAGGAGTGTTGTAATATTGTAAAGTTCATATTTCTGCCTTTCCCGGCCTCAAAATATTTGTTGACGCGTTTCGGAATACTTCCATTTTCAAAACGTTTAACTGTACTCTACACGTGTAAATACAGTTTATGTACTCTAAAAAAAAGTGCTTTAATGTTTTAATATTATTGAATATTCATAAAAAATTTAATTTTTGTGATCTTTAACTACAGTAAGGATCGTGTCACCATGAAATTTGTACCTATCTTGAAAACAATTGTGGAAAACACTTTACATATAAAACGAGCACTGTAGAGTTTAATTTATAACAGCGTAACAAAAGTTTGTTCACTCGTTCTTAGCCGCCTCAGTTGATAGCGTACTAGGCTTTTACCCCGAGCATCCGGGTTCGATTCCCGGCCAGCACTTGGCATTTTCGTACGCTATAAATCATCCCATCGTCTGTATTAGCCCAAGTGTGCACAATAGTCGGACGTTAAACACACAAACAATCGTTCTTAATGTTCACCATGTTATTTTTAAATCAAAATAAAAATTTAACTCTAACTCAATCCGTGTCTTGTGATCTCTGGCGTATCAAATATTCATTTACTTGATGTTATTGAAAGTGTTTCGTTTTTGGAAAAGCTGAGCGAGACAGCTGCGTGCTGTGATTATTATTTTTATGTTTATCGATTAATAATAAAGTCAGCCTAAACCATAAACTCGTGTATTTCGTATAAGATGTCGTATTTTTGATTCTGTTTGCATTATTAAGTAATGCTATACACGTAACTGAGAAGACTGTTTCATCTTGTGCAAGATTAACGGCCCACTCTAGTTTGATGAGGGTAAATAATTCACCCCCGCAGGGTTTACGGTTTTAAAACTTTCCCTTGAAATATTCAAAATATTGTTGTTTTCGTACGTTTCATCACGAAAGTTCGTATGTGCGTTTTTTTTTGTTTACGGTAAATAAACAACGACATTTGTTTATCAGTTAAACGATTATTGTGAAAAGTGTTGATGCAAAATTTTCTCGATAAAATAACTAATGATTTCTGTTAGTGCTGTTCTACAAATTCTGGTTCTCAGAAGCATTAATATTCGCTGCACGCACATGTCTCGCTTACATGATGAAAGCGAATTCCCAAAAGTAATTTTTTACCTTAACTTTTTTTATGAAATTTTGACTTTACCGTCATAATCAACATTGAAATCTTCGTGTACTGACATTTTGAACTTTTAAATAACATAGAACCCTGACAGCAGTCAAATAAAATTTTTGAAAATTCAGAATTCTTAACGCTGATTACGATAATGGAAAGGGAAAGAAGTAATGTATTTTTCAATTACACTATTAGTTCACTCTCTCTCTCTCTCTCTCTCTCTCTCTCTCTCTCTCTCTCTATATATATATATATATATATATATATATATATATATATATATATATATATATATATATATATATAATTTGAATAGCCCATTTAGAGGGCACGCTTAATCAACTTTTTCGCCCATGCTTCCTTCATTTTCCTTAAGTGGTTTTCTCTGTCCTCTTGCGTCCACTCTCTTCCTCTCCTGCACGTGAGTCTTTTATTCTCCCGTAACTCAAGTTGCCGTATTGTACTTCTGAATATTGCTCTGTCTCCTATAATTTCTGAATCTATTGCGTTGTTTGCCAAGTCCTTGTCTATCTTTGTGAACCAGGTTATCTTGTTCCTGTGCTTGTTTAATATTGTGAAGGTCTGTTTTGTTAGTCGGGTGTTCTCCATTCTGTATATGTGTCCGTAGAATTGAAGTCTTCTTTTCTTGATTACGTCTGTTTTTTTTTCTATTTTGGAATAAAGCTCTCCATTTGACTTCTGTTTATATTCTAACCCTGTGTTACTCTTTGGACCCAATATTTTCCGGAAAATCCTTCTCTCCATCTTTCCTATTTTCTCTACGTCCTGAGCTGTATGCAGTTTAAGTGTTTCCACCGCGTAGAGGACTGCTGGCCTAACTACCGTTTGGTAGTGCCTTAGTTTAGTGTTCTACACACAGGCATTACCAAAAATACTTCACTACCAATATATATATATTTTTATTAATTAATTTTTTTTTTTTGGTTAGGCCCATACTGGAGCATATTCAGTCATTGGTGAGGTCTCATCTTTTTGGCGCGTTGTTCCTCCCAATACCTCTTCAGCCTTTGTGATCTCTTTTTCTTAAGTTCTTCATGCCTTTTCTGTCGCTTGCTTTTCTAAAATTAAGTTTCATTTCTTTGTCCTTGATTATGGCTTTCTCCTCTCCATTCCTCAACTGTTTCTCGGTTATCCCTAGGTCTTCCAGGTCTTGTTCTATCTCCTTGAGCCAATTATTTTTTATCTTTGTGCTCAACTCGTAGTTCAGTAATTTCTTGGTGGGCCATTTCTTCTGGGAGTTTGATCAGGTGTCCGTAAAATGCCAAGCGTCTCTTTCTGAATACGTCGATAAGGTATTCGGACATATATTTATTTATATATATATATATATATTTTATTTATATATATATATATATATATATATATATATATATATATATATATATATATCAGCGAGATAGCTGCATGCTGCTATCCCTAAAACCAACATAGGATAGAACATAAGTGTTATTTAAATCAAATCTTATCGTTTAATCTGTACATATATGCGATATTAATATTTGACAAAAAACTGTAATTACATGAAGTGTCATCCACTATAAGTTTTAAAAAAATTATTTGAACTTAAGGGAATGAATAGAAAGTATTTTATTAACCATTGAAAATTTGAACAAGATATATAAATAAATATATATATTGTTCAAATTTTCAATCGTTAATAAAATATTTTCTATTCATCCCCTTAAGTTCAAATAATTTTTTAAAACTTATAGTGGATGACACTTCATGTTAATACAGTTTTTTGTTAAATATTAATATCGCATATTTATACAGGCTATACGATAGGATTTCCTTAGGTAATTCCTACTATTATTCTTCCACTCAAGTTCAAATAATTTTTTTAAAACTCGTAGTTGATGACACTTGATGTTAATACAATTTTTTGTCAAATATTAATATAGCATATTTGTACAGACTATACGATAGGATTTGATTTAAGTAACACTTATGTTCTATCCTATGTTGGTTTTAGGGATCGCAGCACGCAGCTATCTCGCTGACGTGATGGGACCTAAGTAGGAATTGACTTAATTTTTTTTATATTACTTGTTAAAGATTTAAACGTTAATGTCGACCACCATTTTGAAACTGTAGAACGAAATTTGCGGTTTAAACGAACTTGTCCAACAAGCTGCTACCAAAATCGATTTTTGTGCCAAGTTTGTTTCAGTTTGAACTAAAGTTGCGAACGAGATCGTTCTAATGAAACACGCAAAAAGAAAGTTTTAACATTGTTTTATTGCTTCAAGTATATAGTACACATTAACCAAATCAGCTGTTTTCCGTCTCATTTATAAGGAATTTCAGCAAATTATAAGGGTCCTTAATTGCGCCTACGGAACTTGAAAGAACACACAAGAGGAAAGTTGGAGTCTTGTTTGATTGTTTTAAATATAAACTACAGATTAAGAAGAATAAATCAGCTGTTTTCCGTCACATCTGTAAGGAATTTCAGGAATTATAAAGGTCTTAGTTGCCCCTACGGATCTTGAAAAGAACACAAATGGAAAGTTGGAGCCTTGTTTCATTGCTTCAAGTACGAACTACACATTAAGAAGAATAAATCAGCTGTTTTCCGTCTATCTATAGCCTAAGTAATTTCAGGAAATGATAAGGGTTGTTAGTTGCTCCTACGGATTTCAAAAGAAACATACAAATTTTCTAACATCCATTCATTCCCCCTCAAATTTACAGAGATTCACTTGACTTGTGGCAGGCAGCTGGCAGTAGGCAGTAGGCTAATTGTACTGGACAAAATGCATTCACAAAAGTATTGATCGTGTTTGATAGGTCAATACTGAGAGTGGCTGGCACGAGGGCTGACTGTTGTATTGTCCGTGTAAAGTCCACTTCGGGGAACCAGACCTGCCACCAGTTGTGGTAGCGGTACAAACATTACACGCCAAGTTAAGCGTCTACCGAAGTTCGACTGAAACTGAACAAGCATTTCAGTGTGGACCCGGAAATACAAATTTAGTTTTGTAAAACATCGCGTTCTGTATTCAAATACAACTCTCAACGATTACAAGATGAATTAATGTCTCACTTCATTTGCATTACAAATTGTTTTGGCATTTGTAAATCAAGAACTGATTTGACAATAGGCCTACCGTGAAATTAGACGCGGCATTATACTTTCAAATAGCCTAATTGATGATATAACTTAAAGATGGTAATTTTTATTTTCTCACTGAAATAATAACGGCACGCAGCTGTCTCGCTGACGTGATAGAAAATCGTTTCGTTCGGTGGAAATGTTATGTTTAAAATGTTCGTGGAGAAAATTTAGTGGGGATTGTGATTATTAATAATTGTGTAATGTATAAACCCGAACAAACGTTTCATTGCATTTGCCAACATTGTTATTTGTATATAGGATTGTTTTTCATGTGATGGCCGGTTACAACTCAATTATTCATTCGCCACTGGATTTATCGTTATCACTAGATCTAACTAGATAATCATATGACCCGTGTTGAACGCGTTTTTCAAATCAAAACAAATGTTTTTTTAAGATTAGACTAGCCAAAATCAATTTTTATTGAGCTGATATGTTTCAACTTTATATCAAAACCGTTGAAGCAGTTTTTGAGAAAAGAAGTGCATACGTACGTACAAAGTTAACTCACTTAATATAGTAAGATAAATTTTTTGGGCTTTCCTTAAACTTAATCTTTTTATATTCTGATTTCCATCGTAATCAGCATTAAAATCTGAATAAATTAGTATTTTTAAACATTCAAATTTCATGGAAAGTATCAAAATGAACCTTGACCGCTGTCAAATAGAATTTCGTTATTTCAACGGACTTTCAAAATTCAGAACGCTATTTTAAGCAGTTTTTAACGTTGAGTGCTATTGTGAAACAGTATTAAAAAAGTGAACAAAAAGGTTTTTTTTAAAATTTATATGGCCGCCATTTTGAAACTGTTGAACAATTTCGTTGGTTAACGAACTTAGCGATGCTGTGTACCATAAGCGATTTTTTGAACCTAGTTTGAATTAAATTGTACGAAAATTGTGAACGTGAGCGTTCTAAAAAACACACACACACACACACACACACACACACACACACACGCACGCACGCACGCACACACACGCGCGCACACACAGACAAGCACACATGCGCGCACACGCATACAGACAACACACATGCACGCGCACACATCCACCCATCCACACACACACACACACACACACACACACACACACACACACACACACACACACACACACACACACACACACACACACACACACACACACACACACACACACACACACACACAAGCACACATGCGCGCACACGCATACAGACAACACACATGCGCGCACACGCACACAGACAACACACCCACCCACACACACACACACAAATGGTACTCATTTTAAAGTGTTACCACGATGGTTACTCCAGTTCGCAAGTTATAAAAGTAATTTTCGGATGCATGTTCAGAAGTGTTCGCTGTCCGTGCCTTTTCGATTTTATCTTTTCTGTACGTATCGAGCTGTTGAATCACAACTTAAACTTTCTTATTTAGAGACACTATTAAGAAGTAAACCGTTTTAATGAACTGTTAAACTTTCCAACAATGAATCCAGTTTTCAAGCGTCTAAGTGGTTTTATCAAGTTTTAAAACTGTTGTTAATTTGAAGAAGTACTTTCTTTTCGTAACAGACGAGTTACTCGTTATTTCAGCGTTTAGTTCTGTTATTTTCCGTAACAGTGTTTATCTACTAAGATTACTTTTTACAAGTCCTTTACAATCTTCAATGTCCTTGTGAATGTTGTCATTACGTGTGTACCAAGGATTTTTCACCAAGGAATTTTCACCAAAGAATTTTCACCAAGGAGTTTCCACCAAGGAATTTTTGCCAAGGAGTTTTCACCAAAGAATTTTCACCAAGGAGTTTTCACCAAGGAATTTTCACTAAGGATTTTTCACTAAGGAGTTTTCGCCAAGGAGTTTTCACCAAGGAATTTTCGAAAAGTCTGAATAATTTTTATATTAGGCTTCTGGGTGCAGCCCCAAAACAGTGTACCACATAACCATACTGGTTTTAGCTCTTGCTTGTACAGCAGCAAATTGTTATTTATTGACAATTCTTTCTTCCAGTCAGTAAGTTGGATGCTTAATTGTTCGCGGTTTTTTGTACTTGTTTCTTCCAGCGTAGTTTGACGTCAAGGGTCATGACAAATTTTGTACTATCAGCGTGCGGTACTGTTTGTCGATTAATATAGGCTGGCTTAATACGTTCGCAGCAAATGCCGATAAACCGAGGGTGTGTCACCGGTGACGCATGCTCGTCTTCAAAATAGGTGACGTGTGTCACGCGTGACGCACTATCAGTCTTACTTCATATGGGCTTATTTATAATGACGCCCATGTTTGAAGCCTAATTTTTCTTGTACAACCATTTTGAAGTAGGCCTGAGTAACCTATTGTGTTTTTATTGTTTCTTTACTCTCGCACATCTTATAGATAATTTAAAAGGATAAATTTAAATTCAATAGAAATGTTAGAGGCATCAATTTAATTTTTAAACTTATTTTTAAATATAATGAAATAATATTACATTTTGGCCTACTGATTTTTTTTTATCTTGGTGACCTTTATTGGTAAATTAAAATGAAAACACATTTTAAAATAATAAGATCTACTTATCGACAATTATAACACTAAGACATCAAAGACAAAATCATATAACTTACGGAGTCTTTTACTTGAAACTTTATGTGTGTACGGATTAATAACAGTGTGCCACCAATGACGCACGGATATAACCTCAGAATATATAGTCTTTTCCCGGTTTAATATCACCATAAATGTTATATATACACATATTTTAATAATTTTACGGAGAAAATGTTACGCCTATAGTTGAGATTTCATGTTAAATACCGTAACACAAAATGTTATGACATGTAAAAACGTCCATCTTCGTGAACGTGTTAAAAACATATTTTCTCTATGTTCAATATAATGATCCGCCTTCCCTAGCTTCGTCAATTCTACTTTTGTTGACGCGTTTCGCAGAACCTACATCTTCAAAAACTATATCTATACTGGTCACCAATATTATGGCCCGTCCTATGTATAATTTTCTATCTCCACCTCGTACCCCTCCTCTATTAAACACGTGTACATTAAACCTGACGTGTTCGCTTCTGATTGGTTCTTCAAAATCATACGTTTCCGCTCGCTTCTGATTGGCTCCTTTCAAACTATCTCTTCAACGGTCGTCCCTTCTGTTAATTTTTGAAAATTTTTAGATTTTTAAAAGTAATATCTGCTTGCGACGATATCTGTTCATTTATTATGTTTTCTCCCTTTAATTTAGATTTAAACGCTCTCTCTCTCTCTCTCTCTCTCTCTCTCTCTCTCTCTCTCTCTCTCTCTATATATATATATATATATATATATATATATATATATATATATATATATATTATAGATATAGTTTTTGAAGATGGAGGTTCTCCAAAACGAGTCAACAAAAGTAGAATTGACGAAACTAGGGAAGGCAGATCATTATACTGAACATAGTGACAATAACACTAGTAGAAAAGAAGAATATAAAAAGAATTTCAACATATTTTCTATTTGTAAAATTTACACACAAAGGTTTGGTGTCATTAAGCTTGACGAGTCATTTTTTAATTCAAGATGTAACATGGTCAGCCCCTTTGTTTATTGTGTCTGTTAAGCGATATTAAAACGTGTACGCTGCACGGGTTGATTATTTTTGTGTGTGTGTGTGTGTGTGTGTGTGTGTGTGTGTGTGTGTGTGTGTGTGTGTGTGTGGTGTTTGCGTGCGCGCGCGCGTGTGTGTATGTGTGTGCGTGGTGTTTGTGTGTGTGTGTGTGTGTTGTGTATGTGTGGTGTGGTGTGTATGTGGTGTGTGTGTGTGTGCGTGCGTGCGTGCGTGTGTGTGGTGTGTGCGCGCGTGCGCGCGTGCGTGCGTGTGTGTGATGTATGTGTGGTGGTGGTGGTGGTGGTGGTGGTGGTGTGTGTGTGTGTGTGTGTGTGTGTGTGTGTGTGTGTGTGTGTGTGTGTGTGTGTGTGTGTGTGTGTGTGTGTGTGTGTGTCTGTCTGTCTGTCTGTCTGTGTGTGTAAACGATATTAAAACATGTGTACGCTGCACGGGTTGATTATTATAATAATCGTAGTTCCGTATTGTTCCGTGTACATCATGTTCGTGTATGTCGAACTACAAGTGTTAATGTGTGTGATATCGTGTTATATCGGCAATGCAAGTGTAGTCCATTACAGTCCATTAGCAAAGTATTAATATTTATAGACTGCATTATAAGCGCTAGTAATGTTTAGTAACCATTGAAGGCTGTCTGGTTGGCTATATACAGCTTCGGAAATAAATAATGTGTCCAGGAAACAAAGGATAATTAGTTGTTACACCCTGATCCAAGAATATACTCGTAGTAAAGCGTCTGGCTAAGTCAGCGTGAAAAACGCAGATTTTTAAGGATTCAATGTAATTATAAAGGGTTCGTAATGTACACTTTCAAAGTAGATACACAATTGAATTGATATACTATTACTTTTAAATCAAATAAACGTTTTCAAAATCTGTCTCCTTTCTTAAAACACGATCAGATTTAAAATCCTAAAGTGAATCCCGAACGCCGTCAGAGTTTACGGAATTTAAATCTCGAACCAAATACTTCATTTATTTTTTTGTTGAGTTCCTTCATATATGACCAAACTTCGAGCAAAATCTACGAACTGATTTTGAGAATTCAGATCGATTTTCCTGGGTTTTGGCGTCAGTTTCTGTTCAGGATTTTTGAGAAATTCATCATTTTTAATATAATGAAACCAACTCAAAAACAATCACAGTTTATTTAAAATCGGTTTATGCAGTAATGTTATCTTTATAAACGAACAAAATTTTGATGAACCAGTTTTCGAAAAACAGGTTAATTATCCCGATTTTTTTGTTTAAGTTCTTCCTAATATTATATAATATGTATAGTATATAATATGTGGAAAGTAAAATGTCTATTATTGAAAAATTACGACGTCCCTTAACGTAAAACAAGCACCAATTAGAAAACACTTTCCTTAAATGACCGTGCGGGGCTAGACTACTGGATAAACAATTCGAAACGCCAAGAAAGATGGAAAGTCAAATGCTTTTAACGTAACGGGATTAAGTTACATTTAAAAGTTTAGGAACAGTAAGAGTCAGGCGCTAATAATCGATTTAGCCAGTGGCTGTGTCAATATTTTGGTAAAGTTTTTACTCGGGATAAAATAATTGATTTAGGTTCATAGAATGTGAGGCAACGGGAGTAACTGCGGCTAGAGCTAAGAACGTTAGGGTGCGCAGTCAGACATGCAGAAGATCGAACCCCCTGAATGTTCCTGCTGCCCGTTGTAAGTGTACGTTAATGTGTGTTAACAACTTCCCCTCGTTCACTCTCATTTATTTTACAACATAACTGTTTAATCTGTCTACTGTAAAAAGTTGTTTTCATTAGGGCCTATTGTCTATTGAAATCATTATTTATGCTTGTAGTTTACCCTTTGAGGCTGCCGCTGTCAAAACCAACAAAAAAAAGGAATAACTAAATACTGGCTCGTGATGTTTGTGTTATATTTATTAAATTTTGTTTGCATTGCTTGTGCTGTACGCCAAAATTCACGTATCCAGTCCGTATCCAAATGCAAAACTGAGTAACGTCGGCGTTTAGTTGTCAATAGCGCTGAATTCCTTCTCGTTCATTGTTCTCGTTTCTTTTTTTTGGTATTTAACGTCCGACTATTGTGCACACTTGGGCTAATGCAGACGATGGGATGATTTATAGCGCTATGAAAATGCCAAGCCCTGGCCGGGATTCGAACCCGGGTCCTCGGGGATACAGTACGCTATCAACTAGGCCACCGAGGCGGTTCTCGTTTCTTTTACACTCTTCATGCAGTAACGGGCATTTTGTTAACTGAAGATCTAATGCTGAAATTCTTTTTATATTCTTATTCTTTTCTGCTAGGATTATTATCACTATGTTCAGTAGGCTATAATGATCTGCCTTCCCTAGCTTCGTCAATTCTACTTTCGTTGACGCGTTTCGGAAAACCTCCATCTTCAAAAACTATATCTGTACTATACTTTTTTGTGTGTATAGATACAGTTTTTGAATCTATATGTAGTATATCTATATAGATATATTTTGATATAGTATATCTATATAGATATAGATATAGTTTTGAAGATGGAGGTTCTCCGAAACGCGTCAACGGAAGTAGAATTGACGAAGCTAGGGAAGGCAGATCATTATACTGAACACAGTGAAGATCTAATGGTTTGATTATATTACAGTTAATTATATTACAGTTAATTATATTACAGTTATTATTACAAAGAATTATATTACAGTTAATAACTTTACTAAATTTATTTAAATTTTGTCTCTTTTGCTATTAGGCTATTATTGAATTTTTGTTTGTTTTGTTTTGAATCTTATAATTTAACGGTTTTTGTTTTTTGAAACATTCGCATTTTGTGTGTAGTTTTACCTAAACCTTAAGTGTAGCATCATATCATATTATTTACGCTTTAAACACATTAAAAGTTTAGTGTTTTACTTAAAGCATTTGATTTGAATCCTGTAGTTCCCCCCCCCCCCAAGGATAGCGAACAGCATGATACGGGATCAACAGATATCGATAATTAATAAACGTAGAATATACAATAGATTTATAAAAAAGTATAATGTCATATGGAAGCAAAGTATGGCCACTGGAACAAAAATAAGAAACATGCATTGAAGATATAGAAATGGACTATTGGCGATGAGACTATTGATCTGTCGAAAAGATTAAACATGACGTTAGGAATTGGAAGCCGCCGGAGAACAGTTTAAGCCGAAAAGAAGTTTCCTCGTTTGTAAAACAGAAAGAAACGATTAAAGATTGAAAAGGAAACGATCCTAATGTAAAACGACAACGAAAGGATGCGTTCCGTAAAAGGAACGACTTCGTGTATCAAGTATTTAGGAATTACAGTTACTAACGATGGACTCTTGGACACAGCGACAGAAGAACGGAACACTTTGGGAAAATGAGCAATAGGATACTGCACAGAATCATATGGAATCAACATATATCAAAAATAAATAAACATAAAATATACAGTAAAATTATAAAAAGTATAATACATATGGAAGCGAAATATTGTTATTGAAACAAAAAACAGAAAAATGATTTGAAACTACAGAAATGGACTATTGGCAAGTCAGTCGAAAAAAGATTAAAAAAATGCAAGAATCCGTGAAATCATGGATGCGATGCACACCATTGTAGACGACATTAAAACAAAACAATTTGATGGTTTGGTCAGGTCCAGAGAGTAGACTAGAATAGACTTCCCAAACAGGGAAATGACATGGCCGCAAAAAAGAGGAAAACCGAGATTTAGTCGGAGAAAAGGAATTATAAGGAAGTGAGAAAGAGGGTATTGGGTCAAGAGAACGACAGAGAAAAATGGAAGCTTGGGATCGGAAGACGCCGAAGATGTTTTAAGCCGAAAAGAAGTTTCCTCGTTTGTAAAACAGGAAGGAAGATGGACGATTTAAAAGGGACGGATTCTAATGAGGAACGAGAACATCTTGAAATTCATCTTTAAATGGATGAATCGAAAGATCGTGGTCTTTCAGTTCGCGCGTTATTCCCTTTGACTCGTGCTCAAAAGACCGCCTTGGATCCGAGACATAGACTTCAGGCGAGGCGGCCCAAGTGGAACATGTACATCCTCGGGCTCAGCTCTTCTCTGCATATCTTAGCGAATGTGTACTGTCGGCATGAACTTGGACGTACACCTTGGACGTCAAGGTCGTAGATTCGAGACTAGCGAATTACGAACTTGCCAAGTTAGTACCTATGTTTTTTATAGTTTTAAGGCGAAAAGGCCATTGAGGCTATTATCGCCTACACAAAATCATTACAAATAATAAAAAAAAAAATAAAATGTAACACTACTTACAAACTAAATAACATTAAAAAAAAAATATATAAACAAGTTAACGCGTTCGAAATGAGGAACACTTAAAACTAGTTAACGAGAATAAATATCTAAATTTAAAATAAACTAAAATAAAGAAAGACTGTAAAGTAAAATAAATAAATTTAATCTAAGAAACCGAAACAGAACAGAGGAGCTTCAAAAAGTGGAAAGAAAAATATTGAAAACCATTATCAACAAAAAACACATGGTAGAAGGAACATACAGACTGCTGCCAAGTTCAGCCATCTATCAGGACAATGAACATCTGTTAGATAATATTAGAAAGAGGAGACTGGCTTTTTATGGACACCTAATAAGGCTACCAGAAGAAAGACTGACGAATAAACTCCTAAATTACCAACTCAAGATGAAAGTAAAGAATGAGTGGCTTAAGGAAGTGGAACTCCTGTTTTAGGTCATGTTGAAGGACCTAAGAGAATTAGGGATAACGGAGGAACGTCTGAAAAAAGGAAGGGAAAACCAATCCTTAGGAATAAAAACACTAGATTAAAATTTAAAGAAGGGACAAAAAGCGTTGCCTTTTTACTCGGAGGAAGTTAGACTACAGAGATCTATAAGACTGAAAAAGTATTGGGAGAATCTCAAAAACCTAAAAGAACCAAAATTGAAAGCGCAAAAGAACCAAAATTGACTAAATGTGCTCCATTTCATGACTCCTGATCTTGGTGTTGTCATGTTGGCTGCTCCAATAGCGCAGTAAATTATTGAAATTTGCTAATAATAATAGCATTTTTATGCTTTAAGTCCTTACTTTATGCCTGTTATACTATGAGGACGAGGGACAGCGTTAACGGTAAAGCGACGGGAGTAACTGCGGCTAGAACGAAGAAATGTAAGGTGCGTAGTTCACAGACAAAGCAGAGTCGGTGCTTCAGCCATGTCGTACACCGAGTCCATAAAAATGATGAGTTAATTCAGCTTTTGAAGTGGTAATTATTGTGAATAAAATATGACTTTAGGGCTTAGTTATATATTACAAAATTCACTGAACAACCCAATAATCCCAATAAACCGGTGAAATTGAAATAGTTTGCAAGTGGTTCTGTCTAAGTTGTAACTTTGAAAGTTAAACACTCGATTCTAACTTTAATGGAATACAACTGACTGTACTGAACTATTTTATATCGTTATTTACTGAAGTACAGCTGCAGCAATAAGAAAATAGGGAGCTAATGTTCCAAGACTGTAATTTCCGCAAGAGGTATGCTAGGCCTACTTTATATCTGTCTTAGTACAACTAAGTGAAAAATAAACATTGGATTTTGTATTGTTTTTTATTTAAATAGTTATAATAATATGTATTTAATTTTTTTAAAATATTTATTTTCAAAGTCTTTAAATATATATTAATAAAAGGTAGTGTGTTTGCAGGTGCGCATACGCGTGAATGTTTTACGTAGATGAGAGGAGAAGGTCGGACAACACCTCGAAGCGGAATTTTAAATTTATAAGTAGATTTTTTCAGATAAATATTTTGCTGAAAATTACGCCGTTTTATATAGAAAATCCATGGTAAAGCGTTTGAATTTCACGGACAGCCTTGTGGACACTGTTAGTACTGACTAATAAAAGATGACGTAAAATGTAAAGTATGGAGTAGTTTAGACGAACTTTAACTATCTTAATTTTGCTGACAAAGGGAAATGTTTTGTAATTTTCCTGTAATAAGCAATTTGGTGAATGTAGTCCGAGAAATTTAAATTTGATAACTTTCTGGTGACTTGGAGCAAGATATTTGAATCGGATGATGCAGAGCCAGATAATTTTGGTGGTGACCGAGCGCAAAATTTGACAATCTCTTTTTAACAATTTAGTGGCATCATACCAAGAGATTTTTAAGAATTTGGTGGTAGTAGAGTGTTAGATTTGACAATTTGTTGGGGACAGCGCACGATGTTTGATAATTTGATGGCGAATTAGCGCGAGATATTTGAAATTGAATTAGCGCAAGATGTTTGATAATTTGATGGTGATTTAGCGCAAAATATTTGAAAAATTGATGGTGACAGAGCGGAAGATGTTTGACAATTTGTTGGGGACAGCGCAAGATGTTTGATAATTTGATGGCGACTTAGAGCGAGGTTTTTGAAAAATTATTGTTGACAGAGTGCAAGATGTGTGGCAATTTAGTTGGGACAGCCTAAAATGTTTGAGAATGAAGTGATAAAAGAGCACAAGGTGTTTGACAATTTGATGGTTGTATATCAGGATGATTAAATATGGTGATAAAAGAGCACAAGGTGTTTGACAATTTGATGATTATATATCAAGATGATTAAGAATGTGGTGATAAAAGAGCACAAGGTGTTCGATAATGTGAATGTTATATATCGAGATGATTAAGAATGTGGTGATAAAAGAGCACAAGGTGTTCGATAATGTGAAGGTTATATATCAAGATGATTAAGAATGTGGTGATAAAAGAGCACAAGGTGTTCGATAATGTGATGGTTATATATCAAGATGATTAAGAATGTGGTGATAAAAGAGCACAAGGTGTTCGATAATGTGGAGGTTATATATATATATCACGATGATTAAGAATATGGTGATAAAAGAGCACAAGGTGTTCGATAATGTGAAGATTATATATCAAGATGTTTAAGAATGAGGTGATAAAAGAGCACAAGGTGTTCGATAATGTGAAGATTATATATCAAGATGTTTAAGAATGTGGTGATAAAAGAGCAAAGGTGTTCGATAATGTGAAGGTTATATATAAAGATGATTAAGAATATGGTGATAAAAGAGCACAAGGTGTTCGATAATGTGAAGGTTATATATAAAGATGATTAAGAATATGGTGATAAAAGAGCACAAGGTGTTCGATAATGTGAAGGTTATATATCAAGATGATTAAGAATATGGTGATAAAAGAGCACAAGGTGTTCGATAATGTGAAGATTATATATCAAGATATTTAAGAATGTGGTGATAAAAGAGCAAAGGTGTTCGATAATGTGAAGGTTATATATAAAGATGATTAAGAATATGGTGATAAAAGAGAACAAGGGGTTTGACAATTTGATGGTTATATATAAAGATGATTAAGAATAAGGTTGGCGACGGAGCGCAAGGTATCGTATACTTTTTTGGCAAAAAATGCACGTTGTTTGACATTTAATGGTAACATTTATGGGTTAGGATTGATATTGATTTAAAGGTAGTATAACAGTTTCATCAAATTGTTTGTGGATCCATTATTAAAATAATTATCTGTCAAATTACAGATAAAACCAATAAAATAGAAAATAAATTTTATACCAGCAGGTGACTGCTAACACGTACTGTACTTGCTCTAGTCACCTGACGATAATTAACTGACACGTGAATTTATTACCTTCATTTAGTGAGGATAACGATTTAATTTAATCCAATTATTTTAATTAAGATAATTGAGAAGTTAATGGAACAAGTATAACAGTGAAATATTTCATTAAAATTGGTTTTTGTGAGAGTGCGAGCGTTCAGTTTCTATATACGCTGTTCAAGACATACGTTTGTATAATTGCAGGAGGTTCTACCGATAGGTTTCATCCTAAAGATTTTATAACAAAACAAATTGCACTTTTCCATTTAACGACTATAGTTTATGTCATTTAGACTAGTGAGGACGGGTGATCAGTGTTATCGGAAAGGGATGAGATTACAGCAGTAACTGTAATCTCGAACCTTGGGGTGCGCAGTTCTAAGACACAGCAGACTGATCGGTGTCTAGCCACCTCGACCACCGAGTACATTTTATTTTTTAGTAAAACACTTGTTTTTCTTTACGTGCAGTTTATTCGGACCCGTTAATTCTGCAATGTACAGGTTTGCCGTTATATTTTACAACTTTTCCTTATCGAAAAACTTTTCTGGAATTAAGTTTCTCGGCACAACAGTAAAGTCACGCTCCATTAAGCCCACAGAATTGGATTTGAATCTTAGTTCCCTATATTTTGTTCCGGTTTTTACTTCACTTAGTAATTACTTTTTTTTAAAATGGCGCCGCTTGCAACTTTAGTATCGCAGTTGATAATGTGGACACAGCAAAGCAGAGGAGAATATAACTTTTTTATCAGTTTATATCTTCTTGCCGAATTTCTTTTAGAAATTATCGGATCTAAAATCATATGTTTATGGTATAAAGGTTTTAACGAGCCCTCGAGACGTTTAATGATCTAGAAAACAGGATCAGTGCACATTTGATGGCAGTCGCACAGTGATGGCAGCATTAAAGCTAATTTTCCCTCAAGAGCTCACATATTGTGAGAACGGGTTTGGTTATCCCGAAGTGCCCTAGCTGGATCTATCCCTTCGTCTGTCTACTTTTGGGTTAAATTATTTTATCGCATGCCAAGTGGGAATAGCGGACCCCGAAGTGTGATCGTAGCTTAAGTATGCGGACTCTGAATACGAGGCGGATTCCAAATTTAATCTAGTCTTACCTATGCATACCGGGTTGTGTATGAGCAAACATTTTGCTTCCCTAGATACTTGAGGAATTCGGATGGCCGGAAGTAAACATTCAAAGCCTAAACAACTCTAGGAAGCTGGCGAAAGTACTAGAAAATAGCGTGAGTGGGGAGGAAACTGGGGCTGTGGGGAGAATCTGTGGAGGGGAACCCAGAAGCAGTGAGTTGTAGCAGATGCTAAAGACTTCAATCGAACATATCCAGTCTGAGGTTGAAGAAATGAGAAATCACAAATGCATAAGGCAGCTGTCTGTCACAGATCAAACAATTGTA
>CM040191.1:66131306-66166306 GCA_022606455.1 Callitettix versicolor
TTCTGCCGATTGCGTTAGTGTTCGTGCTGTTGCTTTGTTACAGAAAACTTTAAAGTTCAGTTGTTATAGCTAATCGCGGCACGCAGCTGTCTCGTTTACGTGATAGAAACGTGTTCGTATGCACGCAGCTGTCTCGTTTACGTGATAGAAACGTGTTCGTATGCACGCAGCTGTCTCGTTTACGTGATAGAAACGTGTTCGTATGCACGCAGCTGTCTCGTTTACGTGATAGAAACGTGTTCGTATGCACGCAGCTGTCTCGTTTACGTGATAGAAACGTGTTCGTATGCACGCAGCTGTCTCGTTTACGTGATAGAAACGTGTTCGTATGCACGCAGCTGTCTCGTTTACGTGATAGAAACGTGTTCGTATGCACGCAGCTGTCTCGTTTACGTGATAGAAACGTGTTCGTATGCACGCAGCTGTCTCGTTTACGTGAAAGAAACGTGTTCGTCTTAATATGATCGTTTTTTTAAAAAATTATTTCATTACGATAATCAGCATTGAAATCTGCATATTTTAGAATTTTAAACATTCAGGTTACATTGAAATACTAAAGTGAGCCCTGAACGCCGTCAAAAATTTGTAATTTTTAACGGAATTTGAAATTTAAAAGTGTCGGTTTGTGTAGTTTTTAATTTTTATTACGACGGTGAAATGAGATTTTGGAAAACGTTTAAGACAAAAGAGTTATGGATTTTTAAAAAAAATTGAAAGTCCACGAATCTGAAACTGTTGAACGAATTTTGCTGGTTATGGAACTTCTTCAAGCTATTATAATATTCGGTTTTCGTGCCAAGTTCGAATTAATTCGGAACAAAATTCTAAACACGCACACGCACACAATTTTAACGCCCCTTCAAAAAGTAATATGGATGTCAGGATCGGTGCTCATTTCGTTAGTCTTAAGAAAAAAACTTTAAAAAGATTGACACAATACATTTTTTAATTATAATAGCGGCTAACGACGCGAAAGGGAATTTAAGTAACAAAAATTTCATTATTGTAACACAGCCACCGGACCACGTATTTAAATGATTAGGATATGACCTATTCTTCCCGTCAGTGGTCTATCCACTCACCTCGTAAAGGCTACCGCGGTTTCGAAACTATAGTTTCATCTTCAGGCCGTTATACAAAACGTTAAATCCCTCTGTCGAGGTCGTCACAAAGTCAAACAAAACATTAAAACATACATCACAAACACTGAGCACAATTACACGTTTAAAATATTCACCATGAAATTCGGCCTGACAAAGCTACACACGCGAGTTGTACGTCGTTACATTCCGGACTGCCAACGACGTACGAGTCGCGTGTGTAGCTTGGTCAGGCCGAATTTCTTGATGAATATTTTAAACGTGTAATTGTGTTCAGTGTTTGTGATGTATGTATTAATGTTTTGTTTGACTTTGTGACGACCTCGACAGAGGGTTTTAACATTTTGTATAACGGCCTGAAGATGAAACTATATAGTTTCGAAACCGCTGTAGCCTTTATGAGGTGAGTTGATAGACCACTGACGGGAAGAATAGGTCATAATCCTAATCAACAAAATTTTATATAATAAACGAACACTTTAATTCACTGGTATTGTACTTAATTATGAAAATACAAAAATAAAATCGGATCTATGTATAATTTCTAGTTTAAATGAAAATTTAGTTATCAACTGTTGTAATCATCGTTAAAATCTTGATATTTTAATTTTCTTAATTACGTTATAAATTTATATAGATTGTAACGTTGATTATAATAGCACAATTATATTTTCAAAAAGCGTAAGATTAGGATTTTTCAAAATTTTTGAAAGGAATTTTTATATTACCTAGTTTGAATCAAATTAAACGTATTTCAAAGAACAATTGGTCCTTGATTGATTGACTGGCTACCGTTTCAGTACAGCACTCCGAGGCACTGCCAAATTTTGCCGCCAATTTACCCGGTTACCGTAATATTGAAAAAAAATGCTACCGTACCAACTTTAGTGGAAATTGTAGGTCATGCTCTTTCTCCTTGAAGAGTGTAATAGGACGAGAAGTTCAGCTATTATTACAGGAAATATCCATCAACTGTACTCGGCCGTCATCTTGAAACGGAAATGATAATCGAATTTTTACAAACAATCGGTCAATTCGTTGTCCAAAACTGCATAATAAACCAAATGCCGGAGATCGAATTGAAACAAAAATATCGTTTCGTTCATTTAATATTAATTTTAGGAGTCTGTTGCGTTACTGAAATTGCGCACTTTATGATCATAGGTTCGAGAATGCTGTTACCGGGTGTTTTCCTTTTCCTTTAAAGCAGATTCCTCATTTTAGTAACATACGGCATATAAATATTACTTCTTTTTTTTGTTTAACGTCCGACTATTGTGCATACTAGGGCTAATGCAGACGATGGGATGATTTATAGCGTATGAAAATGTCAAGCCCTGGCCGAGAATCGAACCCGGGTCCTCGGAATGAAAGCCCAGTACGCTATCAACTAGGCCACCGAGGCGGCTTAAATATTACTTCATAATTAACTAAGCAGTAATACTTGATGTTGACTTTATACCTTTTGGTAAAAACAGTTATTTTTCCCATGACGTCAGTGATTTTCGTGCATTTGTCCGGATTCCGTTATTCTGCAGTGTACAGGTTTGCCGTTATATTTTACAACTTTTCCTTATCGAAAAACTTTTCTGGAATTAAGTTTCTCGGCACAACAGTAAAGTCACGCTCCATTAAGCCCACAGAATTGGATTTGAATCTTTGTTCCCGATATTTTGTTCCGGTTTTTACTTCACTTAGTAATTACTTTTTTTAAAATGGCGCCGCTTGCAACTTTAGTATCGCATTTGATAATGTGGACACAGCAAAGCAGAGGAGAATATAACTTTTTTATCAGTTCATATCTTCTGGCCGAATTTCTTGTAGAAATATAATTGATGTATTGTGAAATACATAAATATTTTTTTTATGATGGTATTTAGACTTTTTTGAAATTTGTTTTATTATCTCACCAGCTGGGAGCAGTGTTTCCTAAAGTATTTCTAACCTGTTGTAACATGTCGATCCGTGATAAGTCTATGCAAATAACTGGGTAGTCGGGTAGTTTATTAGAAATACGTTATAAAAAGTAACCTACTATTATTCGAAATGTAAACTACGAAATGAGAATGGAGCAAAACTATTTGTTGGATGTTTGATTCAACTGACGTAAAAAAAATCATGGATTTATAATCTATGTTTATGGTATAACAAGTAACGATTTCTCAAGAAGTTAGGAAAATAGGATAGGAGGGACTATCAGACTCGGGGCTTGAAGTGAGCGCCGATCATGAAATGTCCTTCAAGAAGTTTAGAAAAATAGGATTGGTGGGACCGACTTGGGCCTTGAAATGAGCGCCGATCCTGAAATGTCCTTCAAGAAGTTTAGAAAAATAGGATTGCAGGGACCTACTTGGGCCTTGAAGTGAGCGCTGATCCTGAAATGTCCTTCAAGAAGTTTAGAAAAATAGGATTTGAGGGACTTACTTGGGCCTTGAAGTGAGCGCCGATCCTGAAATGTCCTTCAAGAAGTTTAGGAACATAGGATTGTAGGGACCGACTTAGGCCTTGAAATGAGCGCCGATCCTGAAATGTCCTTCAAGAAGTTTAGTAACATAGGATTGTAGGGACCGACTTGGGCCTTGAAATGAGCGCCGATCCTGAAATGTCCTTCAAGAAGTTTAGAAAAACAGTATTGGAGGGACCGACTTGGGCCTTGAAATGAGCGCCGATCCTGAAATGGCCTTAAAGAAGTTTAGAAAAAATAGGATTGTAGGGACCGACTTGGGACTTGAAATGAGTGCCGATCCTGAAATATCCTTCAAGAAGTTTAGAAAAATAGTATTGGAGGGACCGACGTGGGACTTGAGCGCCGATCCTGAAATGTCCTTCAAGAAGTTTAGAAAAATAGGATTGGAAGGACTGACTTGGGCCTTGAAATGAGCGCCGTTCCTGAAATGTCCTTCAAGAAGTTTCGAAAATAGGATCTGAGCGGCTAGACCCACATTCTCAATTTTGGTGTGATTTACTTAAAACGTTTCAGAAAAATCAGTTATGGTAACACTTTGTACCCAGAACAAGTTTGTTATTTAAAAAAAGCCTTGCAGTGTCTGCCATTCCAAGTCGAAACATTCATACCAGTGTTATAATTTCTTTTACCTGTCGTCACCTAGCGTTAAAATCTGCAAAAATAATAATTTTAAATTCAATTGTAATCATATTTACTATTCATTGTAGTAATTTGTATGTAAACCAAATGATTGTGCATATTTTAAAGCTGGATTTTGTTTAAAAAAATATGTAAATAAATAGGTTTTTGTGGTTATTTTGCTTCTTGGAAATTCTCTTTGTGACCAGTGAAACAGCTGCGATATTCTTTCCTAATGAATTTTAAAACGTAAGTTTTGTCCATTTTAAACTAAATTAGCAGTCATTTATTATTACGACCACCTTTAGTATATCTTTGCCTTGTATTTCGGTCCTATTACATTATTTGTAAGGCTAATGTGCTCTGTACCGGCAAAGCTATGAATTATTTAGAAGGCACTTTCTCTTGGAATCACAAAACCGAATTGGTTTGTGATCACATTAGTCGCTAATTGGTATACACTTTGTATGTCTGGAAAAGGGTAACGATCAGCCCTAAATTATTGTGGAGATCTTATAATTCACGAAAAAAATATTCTTTCCTGGAATTATTTTTTTTATTTAATTGATTACAAATTTCGGGAAGGTAAGACTCGAAATTAAAAAAAAATCATGAAAACATCTGTATCGCTCTCGTTATGGAAGCGAATTTGCAAAAATGTTTGTACGTTACAGTTCAAACAATTTTATTTGAAGTTCTACATAAATTAGCGTTTTGAACTGAAATTAAATTGAAAAACGAAAATGAACCATAATCAGGTTCATGTTCATAATTTAGTGCTGCTTTACACAGTGTAACGGTAATTACGATAAGCAATCAGATTTTCAAAATAGTTTTAAAAAATATTTCTATTAATGACCAAAAATGAAAATAATGTATCATATTTTCCCCTCCTTTTTTATTTTACCTATGATAATTTATTCGAAAACAGGACAAATGTCATAGCTAGTTTTTAACAACGTAACCTGAAACTTATTATAGCCTGTCAGCTGTTCAATGAAATCAGCTGATCGTTACTAATCCATGCAGAACAACTGATCTTTTACACATTTATTAAAATTAAATTAACGATTCATTTCATAAATTTACAACGATCGAACTTCTTCGCAGTTTCCGAAGTGTAGTGGTTAACACGTGCGCCTCACATGCATAAGATCCCCTGTTCGATCCAGGGCGGAAACAGGCAATTTTGATTATAATTAATTTGAGACTTGCGACGCGCAAAATATACTCCTACATATCGATATAAATTTGTGCACTCGAATCACGTAAAATCCAACGTCTCAACCAGCCCTAAAACACGATACAAGTTAATTTACCGCCATTTTGAAACTGTGCCGCCCAACGCACATGCTTTTAAAAACTGAAATCGATTGTTTCGAATTTGAACAGCAAAAATCGGGTTTTGCCATAGTACTTATTTGAATTTTTGTCAGTTGTTCCTGAACATACATCCTTTTTTAAAAACACCGAATAAAAATGTAGTTATTTGAAATAAATAAACAAATTATGAGTTAATACATGTAAATATAATCACGGTACGTTACTTAATAAAAGTATTTATTTTTAACTCAATTTTTTTAGATTCTGATTTTATTACAAAAAAAATTAATGTCTACAAACCTTGTTTAACGTAATTTCAATTTTGAAAATTCAAAATGCTAATTTACGCTATTTTTAACACTGATTACAATTTTGATGATACAGTTATATTTATCACATTTCATAGGTCTTGTAAGTTTTCAACAATTTTTTTTTTTAAAGTTACAGCAAAGAGCTTTAAAACCAAAAAGAATGTAGAAAATGTATAAGGCTATAACAAATTCATAAATGAAAATCTTTTTAAATGATATCGAACATATTATTTTTACTAACAGCGGTGTAGTCTGTAACATTCATTAACATTCAGTGAACAGATTCAATATTCACGATAAGGTACAGGCTTCAAACGAGGTAATTGAACCAATTCTTTCCCAAATGCTGTTCTTATGACTGTTTTTAAAAACGTTTATTTCGGTATTCTCTTCAATAAAATATTTATCCGGATCTGTTCATTTAATTTTCGTAACTCCGGCTCGCTAACGATAAATTTATGTTAAAGGAGAAAAGGGAAAAATAGAATTACGAGGAATATCCATAAAACGCCGGAATATCAGACAAGAAAATACTTTCCGATACCTTCAGGGAATCTAAGTTTTATTACAAGCCTGCCGTCCTGACCTTTAATAAAATATTAGGGATGATTGATTCTTCCAGAAATATAGACTGCAGTATCGGTGAACGTCGAGTAATACTTATTTTTAGTTTAGGCCTGATCTGTATTTGTAGACTTCAAATTCAGTGTTTATCGAAATGTAAAGTTTAATGGAATTTTGGAGTCGCCAAATTATAAAACCGCAGATCTAACGAATGGTTACTTTACCCCTTTTTTGAAATTCCGATTTCACCATCACAAACATGCACACACTTATATATTAAACTTTCAAATTACGTTGGAAGTACGAAAATGAATCCTGACCTCCGTCAAACGTAATTTCCTATCCAATGGATTTTGAAAATTCAAATTTTTTTTTTGTGTTTAACGTCCGAATATTGTGAACACTTGGGCTAATGCAGACGATGGGATGATTTATAGCGTATGAAAATGCCAATCCTTAACCGGGAATCGAACCCGGGTCCTCGGGGTGAAAGCCCAGTACGCTATCAACTAGGCCACCGAGGCGGCCGAAAATTCAAAATACTTATGCAGTCTTTAAAGCTTGTTACGATGGTGCAATAAGTTTTTATTACCAAAATGTTTGTTTGCCGCCATTTTGAAACTGTTTTGTTAGGTAAAGAACTTTTAATCCTGTTATCAAGATAGGTTTTCTTATCAAGTTTTGAATGAAATCGCAGCCAAATTGTTAAATTAGCGTGTATCACCTTCGTATAAATCGAAATTCGTTAAAATATTTTACAAAATATAATTTAACACAGAATGTTAAACAATAGAAGTTAGTAGTTAATAAAATTAGTAGTTAGTCAATAAATACTAATCAGAAATTACTAACTACTATTATTACTACTACACTACTATTGTAACTACTTACTTACTTAAATTAGTAGTTACAAGTTACTATTATGACTACTGATTATTATAACCAGAAAATTACTGATTATAACTACTGATTATAAAATTATTGATTATTATAACTACTGATTATTATAACTACTTATTATAAAATTATTGATTATTATAACTACTGATTATTATAACTACTGATTATAAAATTATTGATTATTATAACTATTGATTATAAAATTACCGATTATTATAACCAGAAAATTACAGATTATAACTACTGATTATTATAACTACTGATTATAAAATTACTGAGTATTATAACCAGAAAATTACTGATTATAACTACTGAATATAAAATTACTGATTATAACTACTGATTATAAAATTACTGATTATAACTACTGATTATAAAATTACTGATTATAACTACTGATTATTATAACTACTGATTATAACCAGAAAATTACTGATTATAAAATTACTGATTATAACTACTGAATATAAAATTACTGATTATTATAACTACTGATCATTATAACTACTGATTATAAAATTACTGATTATTATAACTACTGATCATTATAACTACTGATTATAAAATTACTGATTATTGTAACCAGAAAATTACTGATTATAACTACTGATTATAAAATTACTGATTATTATAACTACTGATTATAAAATTACTGATTATTATAACCAAAAAATTACTGATTATAACTACTTATTATAAAATTACTGATTATTATAACTAGAAAATTACTGATTTTAAAATTGCTGATTGTTGTAACTACTGATTATAAAATTTCGGATTATTATAACTACTGATTATTAAATTACTGATTATTATAACCAGAAAATTACTGATTATAACTACTGATTATAACCAGAAATTAGTAATTAAATAAATCATTCTAAATTTATTAGATTAAATTTATTTATTATGGACATAAATGACAATAATGTCAAATAATTATGTCAAAGGAGTTTCACATACTATGGCAATAAATTATAGTCAACTTCTAATGGAACTTAAAAGTTTAGAAGTTGGTGCTAAGGCGTTGCGAAATAAAATAAAGAACAAAATCAAAGACTTAAACGTAATGATATGTATATCTAATAATTTATTTATCATTTTTCTATATTCTTCTTTTTTTTGTATATTATATAATTTGGTGAGGTTTGTCTCACTCCTGATTGTGTCCATGAATATATGTATGTGCAGGACCAACCTATTACGGGCATTCTATGCCCCCTTATGAAGGAGAAGTTGATAAATAATCGTAATAAATAAATAAATGTCATAATATAGCTATTCTTTATTGACATCTGGTAAAAGAAGGTTTTGATACGCGAAATGTTTTGTATTTTACGATCAAAATTAAAAAGGAACCCTGACCGCCATACATTTCATAATTGCCATAGCTTACGTTTTCTTCATCGAAATCAACGTTGAGAATTTGCGTAAATTAGTATTTCAAGTTTCCAGATTATATCGGAATTGTTCAAGTAAACTCTGTAGAGCAGGAATTTTTGAAAAAAATATTAATATGAGTAAATTTTAATTCTGATGGGTTATTGTGGTCACGTCAAATTAAAAAAAAAGAAAAAAATATTGTTGTAAATCCGCTTCGATCACTGGATATAGCTGCGTCCCAGGGTTATTAATTATTGTGCAATGTATATTAGGCCATAACCGCTCAGGAAATACTGTAGCAAATTGAGTTAATTCTCACAAAATAGCCGATTATTTATTATCCTTTTAATTGGTTTCTAAATAACAAAAAAAAAAGGTTTTAATTCGGCTAACGACGAGGATTACCTGCAGGATTGATGGTTTTTATCCCCCTTCCACAGGGTTGATTTTAATTTCAAAATCTCTTTGGCAGCGAGTTTAACGTTATTAATTTGGCTGTCAAAGGGGTATTTTGATAAATTCACGGAAGTAAAAAAAAAATTTGGAATTCTGTTTTTAAAATTGTTACTCGTTGAAAGAATATTTATGTCGATTGCCATCATTTGTATACATGTAAGAAGAACAGTACACGACGGATGGATCAACTGTCAAGTGCCTTACTTAAAATTTAAACATACAATTAGCCTAGAAGTCTGTTAAAATATTTAAAAAACTGAAAAGTTTTATTTTTATTGCTGGTTTGACCACTCGGGAATCTGTTTTAAGATTTTTTTATTTTAATATACTAAGCTGATGTTCTAGTTGCAAGTTTTATGTTTGGCACTTGAGCCCGAAAGTTGATCCATATTCTCAAAATGTCGTGTTTTGTTTTAATATACACAAGTGACGGCAAATGTTCGAATATTAGTAGTATTCAGTTTTGGGATATTTTAAATATTTTGTTGCATTTTGTTAAACCGTACCACGTGATTGCAGTGTATTTTGGATATATAAATCGAAATATTTAATTTTGAAATATAAATCGAAGAGTGTCTCGCCTAACCATATAAAAACTTGTTTAATAATAAGTAATGTTAGTAATAATAACATCGATTAAGTAATTAATAATAATGTTTTTAAATAATCATATATATTATTTCTCGAGTCAACATCCCTTTTTCTCAGTACATAAAATTCAACTTTTGAATGCTTCTATTAATGCTTATGCGTTTTCGTTATCACCAAACCGAGTATGGATTGCATGATAGCATATTTTTAACATGTTACAATTTTTAATTTTCTTCCAGCCATTTCTTTATTACAGTTCGATAATATTGTTTACAAAAAGAGTTATGAAAATAAAATTGTACGTAAAATAATTGTTTTTTTGCAAAATAAACTTAAATAACTTTATAAAGTTTAGTTATTTTCATACTGCTTTGAATAGTATGGTATACAGATGGCTCCAAGACAAAGTCATGCACTGGTGCTGAGGGTGTACGGTCTGAGACCGGGGTTAAAGAAAGTAATTATCCTGGGACAGCATACAACAGTATTTCAGGCTGAAGTGATGGCCATTAATGACTGTGTTCGGGAGAACTTGGATCGGGGCTTCAAGAAGGCACGTATTCATATTCATACCGATAGTCAGGCAGCAATAAAAGCACTTGCGGGTCCTATAATACAGTCCAAGCTGGTCTGGGAGTGTTGGAAGAACCTTGACGTTCTGTCCCAGAATAACCGGGTAAAAGGGAGTTGAGGGTAATGAGGAGGCAGACCGACTGGCTGGACTTGGATCTGCATCTGAGTTTATCGGACCTGAGCCGGCTTTAGGGATTTCTCTATCGTTGGCCAGGTCCGCTATTAATGGGTGGATTACATGTCAACACCAGGTAAAATGGGACAACCTTCATGGGCATTCCCATAGTAAATGTCTCTTAAGCAAAGTTCCTTCTGAGGGAATCAAAGAGGCAGCAGATGTCCTGGGCAGAGCACAACTCAGGAGGATCATGGGGCTCATAACAGTGCACATGAAAAGGATAGGTGTATACCACGGAGAAACCGTGTGTAGATTGTGCAGGAAAGAGGAGGAAACTGCAGGTCACATAATTCATGATTGTGAGGGTCTTGTTAGTAGGAGGCTAGGGGTTTTTGGTCTCCAAGACCCTAGGGATCTTCAGCAGAATGAGCTAGTCAGTGGGTTGTTGGAACTTATTAGGAGCACCAATCTGCTGAACTAGGTATTTTAAGAGGTAAGTTGCACAATAGGTCAGTTGATCGCAATGCCTGGGGTTGAACTATCCCTTCCTCTAGTATATAATCTTATACTGCTTTGAATATTACCGTAAAATAATAGAACGGTCTTTGGTTATATTAATGTTGGTTGTTATTAACTTCAGTAGTACTTTAAATTCTGTTCACTGGGTTTACTTGTAGTTATGATTACTCTTACACGCTAGAAATTTTGTTGAAAATTGAAAATCATAACACTTTTTCGTTGGAAATAACGAAAAACGGGAACTGTTATTTTTTTTTGCTAATATTAATTATTGGTTTTCCCCTAACACTGAACCCGTGTTGCAAAATATTTACGATGTATTGTAAAGTGACAGACTTGTAAAACAAAGTTTGTTATCGTTATGCGGTAAAATAGTATAAATTGTATTGTGAATTATAACAACCAGAGAAAACTTTATGGAAAAGTTTAACAAAACTGTGAAAATGTATGCTTGTTGCATTTTAAAATCGGATCAAGCAAGCTATAGAATAATACGCTGAAAACTGTACTGAAAGTGTAAATTATCGTGTATGTCAGCCAATACGTTATTCCCTAAGTTAATATGTGTTCGTCAAATATTATGTTGTCAAATATGTTATCTCCTAAGTTAATACGTGTGTGTCAAATATTGTGTTATCAAGTACGTTATCCCCTAAGTTAATATGTGTGCGTCAAATATTGTGTTGTCAAATACGTTATCCCACGTTACACACACACACACACACACACACACACACACACACACACACACACACACACACACACACACACACAGGGATTTCTGTGTGTGTGTGTGTGTGTGCGCGCGCGCGCGTGCGTGTGTATGTCCTAAGTTAACTGGCATATTAACTTAGGGGATAACGTATTTGACAACACAATATTTGACGCACACATATTAACTTAGGGGATAACATATTTATCAACGCAATATTTTGTGCGGGTGCGTGCGCGCGCGTGTCAAATATTGTGTTATCAAGTACGTTATCCCGTAAGTTAATATGTGTATGTTTGTGTGTGTGTGTGTGTGTGTGTGTGTGTGCGCGCGCGCGCGCAGCGCGTGTCAAATATTGTGTTATCAAGTAAGTTATCCCCTAAGTTAATGTGTGTGTGTGTGTGTGTGTGTGCGTGCGCGCGTGCGTGCGCGCGCGCGTGCGCGCGCGTGTTTATCATATATTGTGTTATCAAGTACGTTATCCCCTAAGTTAATATCTGTTTATCACATATTGTGTTGTCAAATACGTATTTCGTATGCTTTAAAGTATGTTATTACGTAAGATATAACGTATTGTCACAATTATATAACGTATTAATCAATTATATTAACACGTAAGTTATTATGTATGTTTTAAAATATGTCATCACATAAGATTGTCACATAAATATTGTCACGTATATAATCAGTTATTACGTATGTTTCAAGGTATCACGAATGTTATACAATTATTTATATAATAATAGAAGAATAAACTATTTTTTCAAAGAAAAATGTTAATTATTTCAAATGAAAATAACTTGTTTTTTCAAACAAAATAAATGCAATTATTTTTCGTTTAGATCGCGCTGTAAACTGAGATTACAAATTGGTTGAAAGCTGCATTTTAAACTCAATTTAATTTTAATTACGTGAAATTGCACTAGTCTCCGACGCAATGTTAGGTATTATTAACCTAATTAGCATGCGATGCAATGCTAATTGCGTGTAGGTTACAGTAAATATTAGATGTAATGTTTTAAACGATATTACTTTAATGCATCCGTACAAATAACTGGTAGTAAGACATTTTGTGCTTTGTTAAGGTATTTTAAGACGGATGGATATACAGGGTTAGTCAAGTTTGTGGGGGACATCCTAAAACGTTACTCATATGGCACGAAGGTGTAGTTTTTAGTGTATGGGACAACTTCGCCTCCGTTTAAAAACTTTGCATTTAAACCGTAAGAGTGACACCTAATTTGAAAGATATTGATTGATGCGCAAACTAGAGACATTATCTATCTCATTTCTATCCAAAATGATAGCGGTTGAAAAAAAGCCAGCTACTGGAGAACCCAGAAGATGAACTTTATAAGTAAACTTCTTACCAGCTTACAGAGACTGAGTTTTGAAATACTCGTATTAACGGTGGTTGTATATTCTTGTAATTTCTTTGGTTTCTGTCTAATAATGATCAAATTTAAACCATTTTCGTGCATTATTACTTATAACGGAGTTAGGTTATGTTAGGTTTGGTTAGGTTATGTTAGCTAATCTAGAGTGTTCGAATTCGACGTTATGACGAGATTTATCATTTGTTTAATGATTCGTTTCCTAATCGAAACCCTACATATAAATCGACATTAGAAAAAAATGTTACTCTTTTAGAAGAAACAGGCTATTACAAGGATTTTTGTAATTCAGGCTAGGTTAGGTTAGGTTATGGTAGTTAATCTACAATGTTCGAATTCGACGTTATAACGAGAAGAGAAATTTTTTTAGTGATTCGTTTTCTAATCGGAACCCTATATCTAGAACAACATTAGAAAGGACTATTAAACGGTTCGAAGAAACAGGGAATGACAAGGATTGTTGTAAATTAGGTTAGGTTAGGTTATGTTTGCTAATCTACAGTGTTTGAATTCGACGTTATAACGAGGTGAGACATTTATTTAATGATTCGTTTCCTAATCGAAACCCTATGTCTAGATTAACATTAGAAAGGACTATTAAACGGTTTGAAGAAACAGGGAATGACAAGGATTGTTGTAAATCAGGTTAGGTTAGGTTATGTTTGCTAATCTACAGTGTTTGAATTCGACGTTATAACGAGGTGAGAAATTTATGTAATGATTCGTTTCCTAATCGAAACCCTATGTCTAGAACAACATTAGAAAGGACTATTAAACGGTTTGGAGAAACAGGGAATGCCATGGATTGTTGTAAATCAGGTTAGGTTAGGTTATGGTAGTTAATCTACAATGTTCGAATTCGACGTTATAACGAGGTGAGAAATTTATTTAATGATTCGTTTCCTAATCGAAACCCTATGTCTAGAACAACATTAGGAAGGACTATTAAACGGTTCGAAGAAACAGGGAATGCCATGGATTGTTGTAAATCAGGTTAGGTTAGGTTATGGTAGTTAATCTACAGTGTTCGAATTCGACGTTATAACGAGGAGAGAAATTTATTTAATGATTCGTTTCCTAATCGAAACCCTATGTCTAGAACAACATTAGGAAGGACTATTAAACGGTTCGAAGAAACAGGGAATGCCATGGATTGTTGTAAATCAGGTTAGGTTCGGTTATGGTAGTTAATCTACAGTGTTCTAATTCGACGTTATAACGAGGAGAGAAATTTATTTAATGATTCGTTTCCTAATCGAAACCCTATGTCTGGAACAACATTAGGAAGGACTATTAAACGGTTCGAAGAAACAGGGAATGCCATGGATTGTTGTAAATCAGGTTAGGTTAGGTTATGGTAGTTAATCTACAATGTTCGAATTCGACGTTATAACAAGGAGATAACTTTATTTAATGATTCGTTTCCTAATCGAAACCCTATGACTAGAACAACATTAGGAAGGACTATTAAACGGTTCGAAGAAACAGGGAATGCCATGGATTGTTGTAAATCAGGTTAGGTTCGGTTATGGTAGTTAATCTACAGTGTTCGAATTCGACGTTATAACGAGGAGAGAAATTTATTTAATGATTCGTTTCCTAATCGAAACCCTATGTCTGGAACAACATTAGGAAGGACTATTAAACGGTTCGAAGAAACAGGGAATGCCATGGATTGTTGTAAATCAGGTTAGGTTAGGTTATGGTAGTTAATCTACAATGTTCGAATTCGACGTTATAACAAGGAGATAACTTTATTTAATGATTCGTTTCCTAATCGAAACCCTATGTCTAGAACAACATTAGGAAGGACTATTAAACGGTTCGAAGAAACAGGGAATGCCATGGATTGTTGTAAATCAGGTTAGGTTAGGTTATGGTAGTTAATCTACAGTGTTCGAATTCGACGTTATAACGAGGAGAGAAATTTATTTAATGATTCGTTTCCTAATCGAAACCCTATGTCTAGAACAACATTAGGAAGGACTATTAAACGGTTCGAAGAAACAGGGAATGCCATGGATTGTTGTAAATCAGGTTAGGTTCGGTTATGGTAGTTAATCTACAGTGTTCGAATTCGACGTTATAACGAGGAGAGAAATTTATTTAATGATTCGTTTCCTAATCGAAACCCTATGTCTGGAACAACATTAGGAAGGACTATTAAACGGTTCGAAGAAACAGGGAATGACAAGGATTGTTGTAAATCAGGTTAGGTTAGGTTATGGTAGTTAATCTACAGTGTTCGAATTCGACGTTATAACGAGGAGAGAAATTTATTTAATGATTCGTTTCCTAATCGAAACCCTATGACTAGAACAACATTAGGAAGGACTATTAAACGGTTCGAAGAAACAGGGAATGCCATGGATTGTTGTAAATCAGGTTAGGTTCGGTTATGGTAGTTAATCTACAGTGTTCTAATTCGACGTTATAACGAGGAGAGAAATTTATTTAATGATTCGTTTCCTAATCGAAACCCTATGACTAGAACAACATTAGGAAGGACTATTAAACGGTTCGAAGAAACAGGGAATGACAAGGATTGTTGTAAATCAGGTTAGGTTAGGTTATGGTAGTTAATCTACAGTGTTCGAATTCGACGTTATAACGAGGAGAGAAATTTATTTAATGATTCGTTTCCTAATCGAAACCCTATGTCTGGAACAACATTAGGAAGGACTATTAAACGGTTCGAAGAAACAGGGAATGCCATGGATTGTTGTAAATCAGGTTAGGTTAGGTTATGGTAGTTAATCTACAGTGTTCGAATTCGACGTTATAACGAGGTGAGAAATTTATTTAATGATTCGTTTCCTAATCGAAACCCTATATCTAGAACAACATTAGAAAGTACTATTAAACGGTTTGGAGAAACAGGGAATGCCAAGGATCGTTGTAAATCAGGAAGACCTAAATCTGCTAGAATAATGTGAGGATTTACGAATCTGTTATTCGGCCGCCATTTTGAATAGGATTGAGATATGGACATTCAGTTTACGCTGCTCTTTTTCTTTTAGCAATACCTTTAAAATGAGATGTGTCAATCGGCGAGGATTTACGTATAAAACTTCTGATCTGCCTCCAGTCTCCAATTTTAGAGGCAACATAAGCTGGCCCGTACACTTCTTTATACCTTAGAAACATTTCGTGGTGTTTTTTCTACACTGATACGGTAAAACGTTATTTTGAGTGTTTCTGAAAAATTACGATGATTTCAAACCAGTTTTTTAAGAATTTTGTTTTTTTTTCTGTTTCAGGTATTTTCGCTCTCCGATCAAAATTCTCCTTACTCAGCATCCACCGGTGAATGAGGGTAAGTTATGTTGAATTTTTATGTTTCACTAATCAGATTATTAGTGGTTGAAATAATAATTCATAAAAATGTGATAGAAGACTAAATGTTAATTTTTTTCAACTAAATATTATCTGTATTTTTGATTTTACTTTCTAAAGTATTTGCAAGGGAAAATGAAATTTTAGAGAAGCTAAATCTGGCGTTATGAAATTAGCACTTGTAAAATACGGTTTGAGGTTTTGTTAAAAAAATTATATAAATTATAAAAAACTAGCATCAGTATGAATGAATGAATTTGTAGGTTTGTTATTGCACTAAGACCTTTGTAGATCTATCGTGCCCCCTTTCTATATTCCTTAGATGCTTAGTTACAACGACTTCTCCAGTAATAGTTCCTTCATAACATCTAGGTTTTAGTGAGGTTTCTATAATGGGTGACTTCCCAGTTCTTTATTCAGTTGCCTGCAGATGCTTTCTCCGCTAATTTCCTTTCCATTATTTCCTTTCTTTTGACCCTCATTACAAAGGTTCTGCTCCATTTGGAGACTTTTTTGTTATACGGTGAGATTTCGCTCATTATATTTGTGTGCATTCACTCCAAGTATACACACACACGCGCACGCACATACGCACGCGCGCACACAGACACGCACGCGCGCACACACACACACACACGCGCACACACACACGCACGCACACACGCGCGCACACACACACGCGCAAACGCGTGCGCATTCGCACACACAGACGCACACACGCGCGCATACACAGCGAACGCACGCACGCACAAAGTACTCGTATTTACTTAACAAATAATATTTCTTAAAAGAATGGTGACGTTATGTTCCGCGTATTCAGTACGGTATACAGTATTCTTTTAGTACTACACAAAACACTGTTTGTACTTATGGGAACACCCACAAGTAGGTAAGAAATGAAGTCCGCCCCTACAGAACCTTGCATGGTGTTTGTCAGGTATTGACGGTGTCATTCACTCCAATCAGCACGGATCGCTTTACACTTTATTGAGTTAGTCAAGTAATGTTTTGAGTAAATGAGTGAGAGCAGTATGAGCTAGCGGTACGTTGGGATTGCCAAGCTCATCAGCTGTTCACTTCAGCTGTCTTCGCCGGACACAATATTGTACGAGATATGTGTTTCTGTACAAAAGTGTGTTTATTCTATTGTTCGCAATTTACCATCGCTTATACATAGGAAATGAGTTACACAACCCAGTTCCGCTTACTGACACCAAAACAACCACACTAAAAATCCCCGTACTTTTCTCTCGGCTTGAAAAGAGCCTTAGTCTGCGAAACCTAATTCACTGCCGTCAACTAAAACTCACTTCCGATTAGTTCGAAATGCACGCGTATCTCGGATCTATACTACGTTAGACTAATACACTAATAGACGCATGTCATCCCGCGCACAAAAGGTTCGTTCTGATTGGTGCTCTCTTTCTCTAATTTTAACAATGGAATTCTGAGAAATTTCGAAAATAAATACAGGTCGAAAACCGTTGTTCGGCAGAACATCAAGGAGAACCACCCACTACACAACAGTCGGAACAACAGCACAAGATACCACTACTTGCTCGGGAGGAAACAGGAGGGATCCGGCCAACTCTGAATAAGAAGATATTCTTCCACCGATCCTCGCCAGCCTGCGACCGACCTTGTGATCGCCCGGAGTACTTCTATTTCTTCCGCAGACTATAACAAATTTTGGTTTTGATTTATTGAAATTTGGTAGAAAAAATGGATTTTAGTATTGTCTAATGTCCAAAGTAAGACAAAATTGTCTCATATTTTTAAATTGTTTTTTTTTCTATTTTGAATGATCGTCGTTTAAAAAAGAAGGATTAAAATGTAAGTAAGATTTCTGTATTGTCCAAGTAAGTAAAAAAAAACTAAATTTTGAGCAAAGATTAAATTTCAGCATATCGAAACACGTTTTGCGAACAGTAAACTTCTACCTTAACTGCTCTATAGCTGCGTGTTGCTATAGAGCAACACGCTCTATATTCTGTATATTATTCTGTAGTGAATGTTACAGAATAATTCACTTATGTTAATCATTCTGGGTCTAAGTAGAGCAAATTAAATATTTTACAATGCGGTTTGAACGTGTTATCGGCCAATTGTACCCTTTTTAAACACCGTATTACGCCTGATTATTTTACCCCATTAGAGCTAAATCTCCTGCTATTAGGGGATGGGGAGGTAAAGTATCGCAAGTGTAATTAGGTACAAAGTGCGTAGGGCGTAATTACGCGTGTTTTTCAGCGAATCCCCATTGGTAAATGAACTAATCGGCGTCACGACAAAGTTTTTTTGTAAATATATTTGTGTCAGCGTTATGGCGTTCGCAATATCGGTCAGATTTGATTCAAACGCGGCACGAAACTTTCGTTAACAGTTTTAGACGGGGTCTTTAGCAATCAAAATCCGGCCGTTAAACAAAAATATTAAAAATACGATTTTCGAATTATAATCAGCGTTAGAATATGCACGAAATAGCGTCTTTTAATTTTAATTCTAATTTTAAAATGTTAATATGTGACTGCTAACTTCTCAACTAATTACGTTGGTTAAGTAATTCTGTTAATTTTTAAAATTTAAAATTCACTTCAGTCACTGATTAAAGATTAATATTTAGAGTTATAGAATATTGTTCGTTTATTTTTGCTTAAATTATATATATATATATATATAATAATAATTATTATTATTATTATTATCTGCGTATAGACCCTGTTCGATCACGCAAAGCACTCCGACTCATGTCTTGCTCCTTCTAATCCTCCACACCTCCCTCATCCTGTCCCCATGGATCCTCTTCCGCTCCTCCGTCCATTTTACCTCTGCTCTCTTTGGAATTTCATTCTCTGGGACCTTCCAACCGAGTATCTTTCTCCTGTACGCGTTCCTGTCTTCAACGTCTGTTGAGTCTATTTCTGCGTCATGTAGGTCTATTTTGACTTGTGCGATCCACGACGTTGTTGATTTGACTCCTTGTATATACTTAAGGATTCTGTTGGCAAGTCTCATTGTTGGGAGTCTACTACTGATGTGTCCATAGAACCGAAGCCTCCTTCTTCTGATATCTGCTGCCAGGTTCGATATATTCTCTGTGGTCTTCCGGGATATATATATATATATTTTTTAAGGCGACAAGCACATCGAGGCTATTGTCGCCTCTCTAAGTGTAGTGTTGTAAGTGTAAGTGTATGTTAGACTCGGGTACCGCGAGGGACGTCTAAATCCTCTCAGTAGGTGCAGCTAGTTTGCACCCCTGCGGGATTTATATAGATATATATTTCTTAACGTCCATATTTTATGACAGTTAGATTAATGAGAACGAGGGATCAGTGTTAACGGGAAGGGAAAAGCAACTGCGGCTCGAACTTAAAATCTTTAGTTGTGCAGTTGAGTGACGTAATAGACTGACCGATGCTTTAGCCGCTTCGACCACCGAGCCCCTCTTAAAGCCTAAAATAATAGAAGGCGTAAGTTAATATAATATTTCAGAATTTGTTTGTAATAAGCTTAAATATTTAACAAATGATGTAATTAGGGTGAACTCGTATTTTGTAATAGCCTTGTTTGGTTAGGTTAGGTAAAATAATGACGATAACAGCTGACTAATGAGTGGAATTGATAATTTACGTCAGTTAAATATATAGGTTATAGATTAGACCACTGAAGGTGTGATTTATGTAAATAGCAATGAATAAATAAATGAAGCAATGAATAAATAGCACAGAATGCTTTTTCACGATCGAAGTATTGCTGAGGAATAATTTTAGTTGAATTTGCTAACAAACCGGCAACAATTTCTTGTTTCCATAAAAAGTCTAAAAAGTAGTATAAAACCAACAAATATAATATTTGAGTGAATAAGATAAACACATCCATAACAAGAAATATATACATTTAAAACAGAATTTCATTTATAGGTTATTAATAATTAGTAAATTTGGTGTAACGTCAGATAAACTGAAATAGCATATATTTTACTTGCGAGTTTACTTAGACACTTTCTTGAATTAATGAAATAATAAATGTCAAATAATAACAAAACTATAAATTTTATAAAAGAACTAGAATTGTTTTGTGAGATTTGTAAAGATAAGCATAAATTAATAAACTTTGATGACTTAAATTTAAAGTATTAGATTTAGAGATAGTATACCTTCGGAAATTATATATATATATATATATATATATATATATATATATATATATATATATATATTTTTTTTTTTTTTTTTTTTTAACGTCCGACTATTGTGCACACTTGGGCTAATGCAGACGATGGGATGATTTATAGCGTATGAAAATGCCAAGCCCTGGCCGGGAATCGAACCCGGGTCCTCGGGGTGAAAGCCCAGTACGCTATCAACTAGGCCGCCGAGGCGGCTCTCTCTCTCTCTCTCTCTCTCTCTCTCTCTCTCTCTCTCTCTCTCTATATATATATATATATATATATATATATATATATATATATGTGTGTGTGTGTGTGTGTGTGTGTGTGTGTGTGTGTGTGTGTGTGTGTGTGTGTGTGTGTGTGTGTGTGTGTGTGTGTGTGTGTGTGGTGTGTGTGTGCGTTATGTGAGATTTAAACTGTAAGTTACAAACACACACACACACCACGTATATAAATAGGCCTACGTAAATGCAGATACGTAATACATAGGCCTATATAAATAAACCAACATGCAATCATAAATATACACTTCAGCACACACACACACACACACACACACACACACACACACACACACACACACACACACACACACACACACACACACACACACACACACACACACACACACACACAGACACACACACGCACGCACGCACGCACGCGCAAAGTACTCGTATTTACTTAACAAATAATATCGGTTAAAGGAATGGTGAATTTATGTTCAGCGTATTCAGTACGGTATATACAGTATTCTGTTGGTACTACACAAAACCAGACGGCGCGCCCGCTGCTGCAAATCACATTACCTTTATAAATATTGAGAGCTGAATGCAAGTTAATACGGCTTCGTTTTGATTGAATTGAAATTGAGTTTTAAAGCTCGGCTTCGATTTGATTTGAAAACCCAATTTGCTGCTCGCGCACGTGCAGGGTTTACGACAATTTCAATATCATTATGTGCTTGTTGTACGTGGCGCACTTGAAACCGATCGCAACCCGTACGTGGCGCGTATTTAGGATTTGTCCGTATTTAGGAAGTTCTGGACAGTGTATTTATGTGCGCAGCTTTGTTTATCTAAACGTAGGCACATCTGGTCGCAGCCGTGGCGAATTTGTAAAATGTTCCTCAAAGTTTCACGTGATGCAGTTTTTGAATGATTTCGCTATCATAATTTAAGATTCATTTTTGCTTGTTAACAACATAGAATGTTTAAGTTGTCAGAAAATCAAGAAAAAGTGAAAACGTAACTTTATTTCCACACTTTTAAAGACTTGCTAAAATAACTAGGAATCCCCCCGGGACAAATGGGGCGAAGCAATGATTTATTATGATTATGAATAATAAAAAGTATAAGAATAATTTTTTTACACAAATGAATAATTAAACATTCGGTAATGTGCATCAATTATTTTCTGTCGCCTGACGCGAAAATCCCTATGTTGATCCACACCATCTCTTCTTACAATAAGCCCATCCAAATTCGATGCAGTTCGGGGCAATAATCGTACTACTTCATCGATATTTTGACCAATATTAATTATATTGCCTTTATATGCAAACTGTCCCGGCATTCCGCGCGTTTTGACTCTGTATACGCGCATCATAGGCTGCACTCTCGCAATAAGTAACTGCTCAATAAAAGTAAAATTTTCGAGTTCACTTGGAATAACTCCAGGATTCATATTATTGGCCGATGTGTATTTGCTTCGTTTTTTTTTATACTGTGAGCACACATCAAATACTTTGTTTTTAATCAAAACTCTAGAACAATTATTGCACTCAAATAACTGTAGGTTTTGCAAAGCATTCTCGAAATCAATTTGCAAATGTCTGAACTGCGTGTTATTTTGAAAATTAACACTCCCAGGTTGATTATCATCATTGTTTATATTTGCGAATCGATTAAGATAGTTTCGCTGATCTATCGTCAAGCGACCGATTGAAGTTCTACCTCTGCTTCTTGGACGTGGCATGTTCACGATCCGCAGCCGGAAAACTACTGACTTATCACTTCGCCAAACCCAAACCTGAGCCCGAACCCCTCCTACCTGACTCATTGTTTCAGGTAATTTTGATGAGTTTGCTCGCGTACGTAAGTAGTGACGTATACCGCAGCGGCGATGGACGTTATCTTCGTCTTGCAAACAGTTACTGTCTCTGTCTTACACACACAAAACAAATGGGAGGCTTTTTCATCAATAACTTGGTTTTTTTAAAAATTTTTTGACAAAATTCGACGTATGCACCCCTGAGACCTAGAAGAATATATATTTCAAATTTCATTTAAATCGGCTTAAAACTGTGGGAGGAGTAGCATGTAATGGAATGCATTAAGTCGGGGATAGAGGGGGCTTCGCTCCAACTAACACGGTGTGCTTTTAAAATATACCAGGTTTGTCAAATTTTCTTCTTTTTTCGAAATTTTAAACGTGTTTATCTGTTGTTATCAAGCAAAAAAGAACGCGCGCGCGCGCACACGCACACAAATGAACACTAGTAAAGTAATCTGGAGACCACGATCATTGCTCTTTTCAAAATTCTGGTCCTGGATCTTACTATAATGGTCCTCATTTTCCAATGGGAATTTGCTAACAACAGCCGCGTGACCTAGTAATTGACCTTTTTGGTTGCCATAGCGCGGGGCACCGCAACACGTATTTCGCGCTTCGTTCGTTTTTAAATTGTGAGGTAAGATTCCATCCTTATAACTTGTCTTTCCAATAACTTAATTAATTAATTAATTTTAACTATAATTAATGAGACTTGCGACGCGCAAATTATACTATTTTATAGGAATATAAGTTTGTGCACTCGCATGACGCAAAATCCAACATCACAAGCAGCCTTAAAACATGATAACATGAAGAACAGATTTTTTAAATTTTGTTGGTTACTTCCTAATTTTTTTTGTGGCGTAAGTGAATGTAAGAAAATCAGCTGTCCTGATGTTAGATTTTAAATCAGAATAGTTGACAACCCTGCTGCAGATTCCAGAGCTCTATATCGGTTCAAACTCTAAAGAAATACTTACAAATGAACACCGGGATTGTTAAAATACTGAAACCGAATTTACAAAGAGCTTCCCATAAATGCGCAAAATGAATTTGATGAGCTCAAAACAGAGCGAAACACGAGGTCAGACTTGAAGGGTAAGGCGCTCATTGATTGACCTTCGACACATCGTGATTACAGCTGAATGAGTTACTTGTGTTAGACAAATACGAAAGATAAATTGAACGTGATTCATAAAATATCGTCAGTATTCGTTGAATTAATTCAAGGTCTTTTCCTGATAGTTTTATCGCAACCTGCAGATGGCGACAGTGTTGCTAAACTTTCGAAACTGATTTTTTATTAACGAACAGTAGGCCTATATAGAAACGTTTAGTTTCGAAAAGATTTGCTGGAACTTGGATTTGTACGCAGGTTCGAATCTAGCTAGTACCGTTAGATTTTTGTTTGTGTTACGTTAGATGTTGTTGTGTTAGGCGTTCAATATTCTCGAGCGTAAGGAAGTTTTAGGTGCTCAATATTCTCGAGCGTAAGGAAGGTTTAGGTGCTCAATATTCTCGAGCATAAAAAAGTTTTAGGTGCTCAATATTCTCGAGCGCAAGGAAGTTTTAGGTGCTCAATATTCTCGAGTGTAAGGAAGTTCTAGGTGCTCAATATTCTCTAGCGTAAGGAAGGTTTAGGTGCTCAATATTCTCGAGCATAAAAAAGTTTAAGGTGCTCAATATTCTCGAGCGTAAGGGAGTTTTAGGTGCTCAATATTCTCGAACGTAAGGAAGTTTTAGGTGCTCAATATTCTCGAGCGTAAGGAAGGTTTAGGTGCTCAATATTCTCGAGCGTAAGGAAGTTCTAGGTGCTCAATATTCTCGAGCGTAAGGAAGGTTTAGGTGCTCAATATTCTCGAGCGTAAGGAAGGTTTAGGTGCTCAATATTCTCGAGCGTAAGGAAGTTCTAGGCGCTCAATATTCTCGAGCGTAAGGGAGTTTTAGGCGCTCAATATTCTCGAGCGTAAGGGAGTTTTAGGTGCTCAATATTCTCGAGCGTAAGGAAGGTTTAGGTGCTCAATATTCTCGAGCGTAAGGAAGTTCTAGGTGCTCAATATTCTCGAGCGTAAGGAAGGTTTAGGTGCTCAATATTCTCGAGCGTAAGGAAGGTTTAGGTGCTCAATATTCTCGAGCGTAAGGAAGTTCTAGGCGCTCAATATTCTCGAGCGTAAGGGAGTTTTAGGCGCTCAATATTCTCGAGCGTAAGGGAGTTTTAGGTGCTCAATATTCTCGAGCGTAAGGAAGGTTTAGGTGCTCAATATTCTCGAGCGTAAGGAAAGTTTAGGTGCTCAATATTCTCGAGCATAAAAAAGTTTTAAGTGCTCAATATTCTCGAGCGTAAGGGAGTTTTAGGTGCTCAATATTCTCGAGCGTAAGGAAGTTTTAGGTGTTCAATATTCTCGAGCGTAAGAGAGTTTTAGGTGCTCAATATTGTCGAGCGTAAGGGAGTTTTAGGTGCTCAATATTCTCGAGCGTAAGGGAGTTTTATGTGCTCAATATTCTCGAGCGTAAGGGAGTTTTAGGTGAACAATATTCTCGAGCGCGTAAGGAAAAGTCAGGAGCTCAATATTCTCGAGCGTAAGGAAGTTTTAGGTGCTCAATATTCTCGAGCGTAAGGAAGTTTTAGGTGCTCAATATTCTCGAGTGCGAGGGAGTTTTAGGTGCTCAATATTCTCGAGCGCGTAAGGAAAAGTTAGGAGCTCAATATTCTCGAGCGCAAGGAAGTTTTAGGTGCTCAATATTCTCGAGCGCAAGGAAGTTTTAGGTGCTCAATATTCTCGAGAGTAAGGAAGTTTTTAGGTTTCCAGATGTTTGCTACTCTCGAGCTCTCGGAATCCTAAATACTCTAAGGATTCGGAATGCCCAATTTCTAAGATTTATAAATGCTTCTACGGTAATTCCTACCTCGGTATACGACACCTGTTTCCTGCCAGTATGCGTTTATGTTCGATGATTTGTCGTAGACTGCCCGAGTGACCGGTGAAAGACTGCCTCTTGGCAGCCACAGCGACCTCATTTTATACTGTTGAGCGCGCGCATGCTCAGAAACCCGTTCTTAGTCAGTTGGATCCCAGAGCTCGGAGCGAGTGGTTCTTCCCAGCGTAACTAATGGGAGCCCTCGCAAACTGACCTTTGCACTGTACCCTTGCACCATCTCCTTCTGATGTTCGTACGGTTTACTGCCTGCTCACAGGTTACGTAGGACCAGCCGTGCATATTAGTAACGGGGTTACTTTTTAACCCATTACAATAATATTTTAGTATAACAAGTGTATTGTTACATTGTTGAATCGGCTCTTTAAATATATCAACCTGTTAACAATTATTTGCGGAACTAGTTTGTTTTAATAGTGGATCTATATTCACCCTGTATTTTATCAGTGTTTTACGATAAGAAGAAACGGTCGTACGATTGTTCTTCTCTTGCGAATTTGTATAAAAAGAAACAAACCAAATTAATGTGTGCATTAACATAGAAACGATTTGAATATTCATAAACACTTTCCAATGTACGTGTGCCAATACCATTGTTATGCAAACTCCGGTTTGTTTTCAGTATTTTTTTGCAGTTGAAGTTGTTTTTCAGCTAATGTTAATTGGATTCCAAGTCGATAATAAGATCTAAACTGACTCTCACGTTCAAATGCTTCCAAATAAAGTCCGGCAAACAAACTGGAAAATCAGATTTCGCTCACAATTCCGCCACGCGCCGGTTATTTGCAAAACAGTTTGTTTAAATGTAGCCAGTAGATTTTAGAGTAATTCTCATTCAAAATAGTCAGACGCTCGCTATTTTGTAACTTATGATTGTCAAGTTGTTTTTCTTACGAGGTTTGTATATCGATGAGTGCGGTGCAAAATTTCAACACAATCGATTAAGCTGTTCTAGTGATGTGAATTGTTCAGTAAAAACAAAAGAAAATGTCAGGTAACTGGTAGAAATATTGTTACAGAACGTAAATTATTTTTATAGGAACTCTTTTTCTTTACTTTGACACGCATAACATATATACATGAATTAATGCCCGCGATCTACATAAACACCCTAAATATGTAAACATATGGCCTATAATAAACACTTCGTTTGGCGTCAATTTTTATAATTCAAATTTTGTTAGGCATTAATTTTTATAATGCCTGTAAAATTATCTACAGCTAGCACTTTGGGTGCCAATTTTTATAATACGAGTATATACTACAGCTACCAATCTAGGTAACAATTTTTATAATATACACTACAGCTACTACTCTGGGCGTCAATTTTTATGACACATTACAGCTACCACTCTGGGTGCCAATTTTTAAGACACACTACAGCTAACATTCTGGGTGCTAAATTTTATAATATACACTAGAACTACCACTTTGGGCGCCAGTTTTTATGACACATTACAGCTACCATTCTGGGTGCCAAATTTTATAATATACTCTACAACTACCACTCTGGGTGCCAGTTTTTATATGACACACTACAGCTACCATTTTGGGTGCCAAATTTTATAATGTAGACTACAGCTACCACTTTGGGCGCCAATTTGTATAATATACATACAGCTACCACGCTGGGTGTCACTTTTTATAATATACACTAAAGCTATCATTCTGGGCGCCAAGTTTTATAAGACACACTACAGCTACCACTCTGAGTGCCAAATTTTATAATATACACTACAACTACCACTCCGGGCGCCAATTTTTGTAAAACACTACAGCTACTACTCTGGTCACCAATTTGTATAAGACACACTACATCTTCCATTTTGGGTGCCAAATTTTATAATATACACTACAACTACCACTCGGGGTGCCAATTTTTATAATATACACTACAGCTACCACTTTGGTTGACGATTTTTATAATATACACTTTAGCTACCATTCTGGGCGCCAATTTTTGTAAAACACACTACAACTACCTTTCGGGGTGCCAATTTTTATAATATACACTACAGCTACCACTTTGGTTGACAGTTTTTATAATATACACTTCAGCTACCATTCTGGGCGCCAATTTTTGTAAAACACACTACAGCTGCGACTCTGGGTGCCAAATTTTATAATATACACTAAAACTACTATGGACGCCAATTTTTATAATATACATTACAGCTACCACTCTGGGCACCAATTTTTGTAATATACTTTAAAGCTACCACTTTTGGCGTCGATGTTCATAAATATACACTCAAAGATCTATAACCTACAACCTATAGGTTTTTGTATATACCACGTTGGGCGTCAATGTTTATAATACAAATTTAATTAATGCACAAATTGTTAATATTTGTTGGAAACGTTTGGAAATATTTAAAGGTTTTGTTAATAAAATATGTAATTTCCTATAAACAATTCTTTTAATTAAAAGTTGTTTCTCAGATTAACTAATTATTAATATTACAGTACAAAAAAGTAATAAATGATTTATTTCTTTACGGTCCTTAGATATTGCAAACTGGAACTAAGAACATTATTAATATTGATCAATCAATTTTAACTTATTACAAAAACAATGTTAATTACCAAGATGATTGTTCAGTGTCTTTAATGATAAGAAGTTAGAATTAATGATAGAAGTGTCGGTCCAGATTCTAGGGTAAACGATTATAAAGGGATGAGTCGACTATGAAAATAAATAGGGCCTATATACACTTTACTACGTTTTACACTCCAGTATTCAACTGAATCAACTAATTTAATTAATAAAAAATTGTTATATTTACACTAGCAACTTTTGTACCGTAGTACCACTGCATTTGACGAAGGCTTTTTGTAAATTTACAAACACTTTAAAAGAACTCTTAGTTGAATAATATAAAAACGACGATAACAAAGACTTCACCGTAAAAGTTATTAGGTATACTCCACTTATTACTTTAATAATAAAAAAAAAAAAAAACTTTCTTCGTTATACTGCTTTATACTGATCTGTGACTATAGTCGTCAAGCGACGTAGTTTAACTGTTGAAAAAACTGTAAGAACTTTCCTCTTGCGAACTTGTTTTTAGTTTTTATATGAACTTCCTTCCACAGTGCCTAAATTTGCTTAAACAAAAACGCAAACCTTGGGCAGTGACTAAGCCAATGTGATTGAATTTAGGTTACTGTAAAAGTTGGTACTTTTTTGATGTTTTGGCTACGTGACTTTCAGTACATTTTTAGAGTCCTTTTCTACTTACAATGGATTGTAAAACCTGTATTTTTATTTTTATTAAAATAACATATAATATCCTGCAATTAACTTTTATTGTAGCTTGACGCTTCTACTTCCCTTCCTAACTGACAAATTCTTTCAGATTTTTAAATTTCTAATGGCTAAACTATTAGTTACATGAGTCATGTTACAATATATACACACACACACACACACACACACACACACACACACACACACACACACACAAGTAAATAATTATCCGCAATGTAGTTACATTTACAACATTTTCCAACATAGTTCCCTTGCTTTTCAACTCACTTGGTCCATCGTCGCACAAGTTTCCTGATGCTGTCAGAATAGAACTTTTTCGGCTGAGCAGCGAGCCTCGCATGCACCACTTCTTTCACTTCTTGCTCCCAGGTAAATCGACGGCCCCCTTAATGCCTCTTTGAGTGGACCAAACAAGTGGTAGTCAGAAGGGGCAAGATCCGGACTATACGGAGGATGAGCCATACGTTTCAGCAGCGTGGGCAGCAGTATGTGGGCGGGCATTGTTGTGCAACAAAACAACACCTTTCGTCAGTAGTCCTCCGAGTTTGCTTCGAATCGCAGACTTCAGCCTGTCAGTAAGCATCTCACTGTTTATTGTTGTGCCCCTCCCGATATGTTCCATTATTGTGTCTTGTGAGTCCCAAAAAACTGCGGATAGTTGACTTTTGAACTTTTTCTTGCAGGGCGATTGTGGATGTCTCCATTCCATACTCTGCCGTTTACTCTCCGGCTCGTACTGATGGCTCCATGTTTCGTCACCAGTGATGATTCTGTCTGAGAAGATGTCACGTTCGTTACCAAAGCGATCCAAATGTTTTTGGCAGATGTCCAAGCGCGTTTGTTTATGCAACTCTGTGATTTGTTTGGGGACCCATCTTGCACAGACTTTATGAAACCCAAGTCTGTTGTGGATGATTTCGTAGGCAGAACCATGACCGATTTGCAGAAGATGTGCCGCGTCATCAATAGTCTCTTTAACAGAACCACGTCAAGTGCAGCTCAAAGTTGCCCTCATTTGTGGCCGGAGACGGTCGAACGGCTCCTTCGTCGTGAGTAACATTAGTGCGACTATTTTTGAAATTTGTCAATGTATTCATACAAAAATGCAGTGTCGTTTCGATAAGACACTGTTCCCGTTTTGTGTCGAAAATCCTTGATGGATTGCGGCCCCTGACACACCTTCTTACCAAAAAAACAGGATCACTGAACGTTGCTCTTCTTATATATATATATATATATATATATATATATATATATATATATATATATATATATATATATATATATATATATATATATATATATATATATATATATATATATATATATATATATATATATATATATATATATATATATATATATATATATATATATATATATATATATGAGAAGGTCATCTTTTGCAGATGAAACAACAGCGATTAAACAGATAGAAGTCCTAAAGGAATGTGCAGAGAGGGTCGGTCTACAGATCTCGTTTAAAAAAACCGAATTCTTGTGTACAAAATTAAATATTCAAGAACTAAACACAAAATATGGTAAGATAAACAGAGTCAAGCACTTCAAATATCTGGGAGAAATTCTTGATCCCACAGGTGGCGAGAAGGCTGCGCAAAAGGTTCGGCTACTGAGAATGAAGAGGGCTCTTGGTATAAAGCGTGATATCTACAATAAGAGATGTATGTCGACGCACACAAAAATCAGACACTACAACACAGTCATAAAACCGGAGGTATTATATGCAAGCGAGACGCTAGCACTCCACACAAAAGCTACCATGGAGGGTATTTTGAAGGAAGAACGCAAAATCTTGAGGAAGATCCTTGGTCTGAGATTAACAGATGGATACAGGTTGCACTCCCGGAAGACCACAGAGAAGATATCGAACCTGGCAGCAGATATCAGAAGAAGGAGGCTTCGGTTCTATGGACACATCAGTAGACACTTGCGTACAACAACGAGACAGTAGACAACAACGAGACTTGCCAACAGAATCCTTAAGTATATACAACGTGTCAAATCAAGAAAGTCGTGGATCGCACAAGTCAGAATAGACCTACATGACGCAGGAATAGACTCAACAGATGTTGAAGACAGGCACGCATACAGGAGAAAGATGCTCGGTTGGAAGGTCCCAGAGAATGAAATCCCAAAGAGAGCAGGGGTAAAATGGACGGAGTAGCGGAAGAGGATCCATGGGGACAGGATGAGGGAGGTGTGGAGGATTAGAAGGAACAAGACATGAGTCGGAGTGGTTTGCGTGATCCAACAGGGTCTATGCGCAAATAATAATAATAATAATAATATATATATATTTCTTTGGAAATAATACATAATTTCTTTGTTTTATCACTCGAAACATTTTCTGTGGATCAGTTGCGCGCACATTTCGAAGTTCCGAGTCCGGGTCTTACCATGACGGCGCTCAAATCGATTTTTGCAAATAAAGCCATTCAGTTCAAACCTAAAGTGACATTACGTGCAGTACATTAAGTTGAGATTCGAATCGCAACTCACAACAATGGTGATATCGCCGACAGTAATGGCTGCATTAAGCAGTTCGAAAACTAATTTAATTTCACACGATAACATCTAAAGTAGAAATAATTTGAAAACGTCGTACATTTTTTCTCTCTTATCGCGTTATTTTCCATTCGAAATGCAATTTTATTGTAATTGAAATAGTGTTACTAATTGTTTTTGTTTAACGGACATGCAATTTCAGTATTGATTAGATATCTGATAACGCTGTTTGCCTCGCTGTTCGAGGTTTTCCCAACAGGGGCGCGAAAGCGGAAACTATTGGGAACGATGCGGTAGTAGAGGGGCTTGTAAGTAAATCGTTGTGAGAAACACATCTTATAGGGCTGCGATGAGAGATCACACTGGAAACCGTACTCCAAGAGTGAGAGGGCTATCGGTCAGGAACATCTTTTAAAAGAGGATCCTGTCCTATTCAACTTAGAGAGTCAGTGGAGGCCCTGTGTGAAGGGCAACTTAGAAGAACCATGGAACTCATTACTGTGGTTTGTAGCACGGATAGACGGCGATGATAACCTTAACGGTTTTTCGCCGGAAATAACCGTGCGTGGACTATGCGGGATGGAAAATGGCCCATTTACACGATGCCAGTGGCGTTCCAGTTGAGGTTGCCAGTCGCTGGATGTCAAAACTTTGACAAATGTACAATTGTACTATGGCCACGAAAACTTGTGGAACATGTACAGTAAAGGTTACCGCAATCGGGAGACCAGGAATGCCTCGATGCAAGCCATCGTTGATGACATAAATGTGCCATATTTTTCACGTGGAGGACGTGTCAATAATAATAATAATAATAATGCTTTAAGATCTACATATTATTTAGAAATTCCTTCTGATGTTTCAGCCATTTTGAAACAAATAACACACGTTGTACGCCCTCAACAAACAGTGCCCGGCCAGTGAGATGGCGTTCCTGTCGTCACATGAAAGTGACCATCCAGTCCTTTCTCAACTGGAATGCCAGCCACGGCTAACGTGTAAACGGTAAAGCGCCAGTGAGCTGGCCTTCCAGTCACCGCATGCCAGTGACCTTCCAGTCGTTTCTCAACTGGCATGCCAGCCACTGTCAACGTGTAAAACAAACTGGCAACGTGGCCTTTTTAAAGACATCCAGCTAAATGTAATAGAAGATGCTCACAGTCATTAATGGAACCGGTATGACGCTTTTAACTTATAAAGAGCAGTGATGGGAGACTGCGAGTGATTTCAATATTCTACTAATTAGTAATTACCAATGTCATTATTCGACTAACAGATTAGTAGTATAGGCCTACTAATGTTCATAATTGAATTGTAATTACTAATGTCATTATTCGACTAATAGAATAGTAGTATACTAACGTTCATAATTGTATTGTAATTACTAATTAGTAATTGCTAATGTCATTATTCGATTAACAGATTAGTAGTATACTAATGTTCATAATTGTATTGTAATTACTAATTAGTAATTGCTAATATCATTATTCGACTAACAGATTAGTATTATACTAATGTTCATAATTGAATTGTAATTACTAATGTCATTATTCGACTAACAGAATAGTAGTATACTAACGTTCATAATTGTATTGTAATTACTAATTAGTAATTGCTAATGTCATTATTCGATTAACAGATTAGTAGTATACTAATGTTCATAATTGAATTGTAATTACTAATGTCATTATTCGACTAACAGATTAGTAGTATACTAATGTTCATAATTGTATTGTAATTACTAATGTCATTATTCGACTAACAGAATAGTAGTATACTAACGTTCATAATTGAATTGTAATTACTAATGTCATTATTCGACTAACAGAATAGTAGTATACTAACGTTCATAATTGAATTGTAATTACTAATGTCATTATTCGACTAACAGAATAGTAGTATACTAATGTTCATAATTGTATTGTAATTACTAATGTCATTATTCGACTAACAGAATAGTAGTATACTAACGTTCATAATTGAATTGTAATTACTAATGTCATTATTCGACTAACAGAATAGTAGTATACTAACGTTCATAATTGAATTGTAATTACTAATGTCATTATTCGACTAACAGAATAGTAGTATACTAACGTTCATAATTGTATTGTAATTACTAATGTCATTATTCGACTAACAGAATAGTAGTATACTAACGTTCATAATTGTATTGTAATTACTAATGTCATTATTCGACTAACAGAATAGTAGTATACTAAAGCGTGTTTCTAGAAGAAACATTGTTCCATCGTTTCGCCAAAAACGTAATTGGCATTTTGAGGGTTTTTCTTGCTACGTGTCCAAAGTTCAAAACTCCTTTTGAAAAGTGTTCATCTCCTCAATGTACTTCTTTAATACATCCATAATTTGTAGTCGTGACCGTTCTGGTCTTTCCATACATTGCCGTAAACATAATGTACATTTACACTGCCTGTACAATATTTTTAGTAATTTACATGTAATTATCACTTTTACATAATGCGTTTCGAAAATTGCCAAAAAACTGATTAAATACAAGCAAAAAAGTGTTTGTCGGGTTTATTTATTAGAATATAAAAACGTCTAATTAAATGTTAGGTTTCATTTACATTACCTTTGAACGTTTGAATTTATACCGAAGAAAAGGAATTATAATGCAATTAATTATCACCACTTCCATTATGGCGTCTCCACTTTGTACTTGGGTCAAAGGCTTGAATACATAGGCCGCGGGGCAGGACCTGTAATGTAATTTATTTCTTTGGAATAATTCATCATCAGTGTTTTCGAAACGACGAGTTCATTGTAACGTTTCACATTTGTTAAGTTAATTAGCAAATGGACAGCCAGCTGTTTTCGCTGACGTGTTGGGAGCGATTTTTCAAAAAGTAAAATTATTGCTGTTGTTTTTGTGTTCTACACTTTTGAAAAAAAACGATGACACCGTAACATTGACTTTAACCGGACTAGAAGTACAGCCATATTATAAAACGCATGCTCGATATCAGCGTATAAAGTCCAAGTAGTTGGAATATTTGCCGCTACGAACGCTGCAAGGTACAAAGACAGGGAGGAAGACGTTTAAGAAAATATACAGTACTATTATCTATTCAACTATAGTTGAACACTCTGCCGCTAGATGCCACTAGTAGGGAGCACTCACATATTTTTCATAAGGGTTATCATTTAGTACGTTTATATTCAATGACCGCAATAATCAGTGTTTAAATCTGTATTACGCTGAAAATACGAAATGAACCCTGACCTCCGCCAGGTTAATTTTTTTCTCATGTTAAACGGAATTCGAAAATTTATAATGCGGAAATATTTTTGCAGAATTAAACGCCGAATCTCAAAATCAGGAATCAATTGTTATTTTTTTAAAAGTTTAAAAAGGGTTGTTAAATTTGTCACAAGCTATTACGGAAATAGGTTTTTGTGCCAAGAGTGAATGTAATTGGACCTGAAATTATACAATAAATTTGATAACTCATTTTCCATTTGAATCGTTTATTAACCTTTCACAATTTCGGTACCTCAAATCACTGATCTGCGCACCTCCCGTTGTTGGTTTGAAAAGTTCCTTTCACTACATGCGTGTCGCGATTATTTGTCTATTAGCTTTAAGCAAATACTGTGAAATAATACAATAAATTTGGTAGCTCATTTTACAATGGGCTTGTTTACTAA
>CM040191.1:66168806-66171306 GCA_022606455.1 Callitettix versicolor
AGACATTTTCGGGTTAGATACGAATAAGACTACTCACAAATTAAAACAATCAATGCAGGAGTACCCCAGGGAAGTGTACTTGGGCCTGTACTGCACCTCCTGTATACTCGAGACATGCCTCAGTAGCGACCTTTGCGGATGGACGTAGTAATATTAACAGTGGGTGACAATATTTTGGAAGCAACAGAGAAACTACAGAATGCTACTAATACAATAAGTCGATGGACGAAAAAATGGAGAATTAAACTCAATGAAACAAAATCTATACACATCAATTTTACCAATAGAAATTATGAACCAGTACCAGTAGTATTAAATGAAAAACAAGTAACATATGCAAACGGTGCAAAATATCTCGGGATGACACTGGACACAAAACTCCGCTGGAAAGAGCATGGAAAAAAAAGAAAAAAAGAAGAACTAAATCTCAAATTAGGTAAAATGTATTGGCTCATTGGAAGGAATTCCGAATTGTCAGTAACCAACAAACTACTACTGTACAAACTAGTGTTACGGCCAGTATGGTCTTATGGTGCACCACTATGGGGCTGTGGCATAATACAAGTCTTCCAGAATAAAGTATTGAGGACGATTTTCAACGCTCCGTGGTATGTCAGTAATGACAACCTACATAAAGACCTAGGCATCGAACCTGTTGCAGAAATAATCAAGAAGCTCTACGTTAAGCATCGTCGACGGTTAGAGCAGCATAAGAATAAGGAGATCGTAAAATTGCTGTACCGGAGTGACAACCTGACAACAAGAAGGCTGAAAAGGACCAAGCCAGTAAACACATTGGGAACAGCTGTCGGGCTGCAACCCAGCAAACAGTGAAATTACATATGATGATAGAATTAATAGATGGGGCATACCTCAGTTGTAATAATGTAAAAAAAGTAATATATATATATATATATATATATATATATATATATATATATATATATATATACATTCATAACCTTCATTTTTTTCTATTAGTTTCACTCGTTTAATATCATTGGTACACACGGACAGACTCCAATGTAAAAAACACATTACAAGAATATTACTAAAATTTTTAAAAGGGATTTTATTAAAATAATTAGTATTATGACCTATTTTCTTCTGTCTAGTGGTCTTTTTTACCCACCTCTTAAAGGCTAAAGCGGTTTCGAAACCTCACTGTTTCGTCTTCAGGCCGTAACGCAAATCGTCAAATCTCTGTCGCTAAACACTACCGGAATGTAACGACATACGAGTTGCTCGGTAGTGTTTGGCCAAACCAAATTTTATCATTGTGCATTTAAAAAGAACTAGGAGCCGCCTCGGTGGCCTAGTTGATAGTGTACTGGGCTTTCACCCCGAGGACCCAGGTTCGATTCCCGGCCAGAGCTTGGCATTTGCATACGCTATAAATTAGGGATGGGCGTTTCTGCTATTTTTACAAAATATCAACGAAAAGTTTGTTGAAAAAAACTGTTTTTAAAAACAGTTGGAAAAAACAGGTTTAGAAAACTGAAACTCGAAGTTGTATTAGCAGCTAAAACATAAGCACAAACGTTCAGTTTTCTAAGACTACTTTTTCATTCCCATTACCACCATGTCCTTAACTGTTTTTGGGTGTAAAGCATTTAGAAAAAATCCTTATAAGTGTAGTAATAATTAAATTACATTCTCAAAACGTAATATATATGTATGCAATTTTATATTTACAAAATGTAATGAATTTCTAATAGAAGCATTCTTTTTTTTTACTTAAAAATTAAATAGCCTTTGCATATTTACTGAAATGCAAACAATTTAGAATATTTCTAGTTGATTAAAAAATATTGATGATTGATAATAAATATAAAAAATACGTATAAATAAAATTAGTTTAGAAAAAGTTCTAAAATAACCTAAAATTATTCAAGATATATACAAGAGTAGATATTGTGAATTTTAAAAAGTCCACACATCCAATAAATAATTAAAAACTATGCACTTAATTCTAAAAACATAAAAAAATAAAAGAAAACTTTCAAAATTGTCCACTAAATATTTTTAAATTTCTAAACACAAAGTAAACTACGGAGAAAAACTAATATAAAACACAATTATGGCTGTTTTTACAGTTTAAAAAATGTTTGAACAACAAATTTTACATTTAAAACTTTCAAATAACTTGCAACTAAATAGAGATAAACGTTGACAACGCCCAAACAGTTCTTACTTTACTACGTTGCAACAAGAAACTTTGAAATAAAGGGAAAAAGCATAGCAGGTTAAAGAAAAGAAATTAGCAGGAAAATAGCAGGAAAAAAGTTTTAGCGCTTGCGGCAACGTTCGAATAGAACGTTGGTGGTGAGGAAGTCCAAACAGCTGTTCCTTGTTTAACAAATCGCGATCCAGTCCAAATCAAATTGCTTGTTTCCGTTTGAGAAAGCAGTTTGTTTTTCGTATATAGAAAAACATTTTTTTTTAACAGTTTGGTGTTTTCTTACCCACCTCTACTATAAATCATACCATCGTCTGCATT
>CM040191.1:66173806-66181306 GCA_022606455.1 Callitettix versicolor
GACTGAATCAACTTAAAGATCCCTAGCGATAATATTAGATAAATTTTTGCTGCCGAGTACCTGTCTAGGCTACTTTAGAGTAGGTTTCACGTAAAAGAGATAAGTGTTGGATGCGAGGGTAAGGGAAACACAGCGATGAAATATTTACTTCCGTCAGATGAGTGTGGGTCGTGAATCATTTAGAGTTTGGGGCCGACTAACGCTCTGTGTATTCATTATACCAGGTAAATACACATAAATAAAATAAACGTTGGCTTCCTTTTTACAGCGGGATGTTTGATTATAGGTTGTTAACTAGAATAACAGTCTGCATCGAATAATATTTCTTAATTAAATGTGTTATTTGGTGGTAATAACTCAATTTTTGTACTCGTTAATATGCGTACTCACTTGTTACCGCTACTCGGTTACCTCGACCCGTTGCTCGACCCGTAAGAAGAGCAGGTTACAATTATTTTACTTGTAACTGAAACTCACTCAGTTACATCGACCCGTTATTTGGGTTACAAGAGTAAGTTAAACTGTTTCTGATTTTATTTGTAACCGCGTTCCGCTACGTTACCTCGATTCTTTACTTGGATTACAAGAGCTGGTTACAACCTTTTCTGATTTCACTTGTTACCGCATTCAGCTTTGTTACCGCGACCCGTTATTTGGGTTACAAGAGTAGGATACAACCGTTTTCTGATTTTATTTATAAACGAATCCCGTTCCGTTACCGCGACCAGTTATTTGGGTTACAAGAGTGGGTTACAACCGTTTCTGATTTCACTTGTTACAGCATTCAGCTCCGTTACCTTGACTCGTTACTTGGGTTACAAGAGTAAGTTAAACTGTTTCTGATTTTATTTGTAACCGCGTTCCGCTACGTTACCTCGATTCTTTATTTGGGTTACAAGAGTTGGTTACAACCTTTTCTGATTTCACTTGTTACCGCATTCAGCTTTGTTACCGCGACCCGTTATTTGGGTTACAAGAGTAGGTTACAACTGTTCGTGATTTCATTTTTAAACGAATCCCGCTCCGTTACCTCGACCCGTTATTTGGATTACAAGAGTATGTTACAACCGTTTCTGATTTCACTTGTTACCGCATTCAGCTCCGTTACCGAGACCCGTTATTTTGATTACAAGAGTAGGTTGCAACTGTTTGTATGATTTCATTTGTAAACTAATCCCGCTCCGTTACCTCGACCCTTTACTTGGGTTACAAGAGTATGTTAAACTGTTTCTGATTTTATTTGTAACCGTGTTCCACTCCGTTACCTCGACCCGTTATTTGGATTACAAGAGTGGGTTACAACCGTTTCTGATTTCACTTGTTACAGCATTCAGCTCCGTTACCTTGACTCGTTACTTGGGTTACAGGAACAGGTTAAACTGTTTCAGAGATCACTTGTAACTGCATCCCACTCTTTAACGAAAACATGTTGTCTGCGATTGTAACACGATTGTGTTAGTTTTCTTTTAACTGTGTGTAAACATTGATTTGAAAGTAGCTGCTGTAGCCTATATGTGTATCAATTATTATTGGAAACACAACCAATAGAAATCGAGGATAGATGGCAAACAAAATTAATTGCTATATTGGAATAGAAATATTCAGTTGCAATATTGTGTGTTGTCAACTGAATTCGAGTTTTTATTTGATCGTGTTAAATAAATATACAAATTTAAAAAAAGATATTACAGTTCAAGATCGGTTTTTATCAGTAATTGAAGATCAGTTTTTATATGCATATATTAATTCAATAATAATAGTCTACTTTTGGTTGTTCCGATCAGTAACTACAATTAACGAACACAAAAGTATATAAAAACAAAAACTAATCATTAGAAAGAACACATCATTGATTTAACTGTTACATAGACTAATGCATTATTTTAAATAATAGCAGATTGTACAATGAGCAGGCAAAGTAAGCTATAAATCATCCCATCGTCTGCATTAGCCCAAGTGAGTACAATAATCGGACGTTAAACACAAAAAAAAAATAGGCTAACTACAACTAAAGAAGGCATAGACCATCAGTAGTGATGAGTGAGGAAAATACACAATACAAAAAATAGTCCTGAACTGATTACACAGTGCCAGGAATTATCAAAACCCACAAACTCTGTAACGAATCAATGGGTCAGTCAATATTTATTTATTGAATTTGTAACAATCCCTCAAACAAGTCAGGATCAGTGCTCATTTTAAGGTCTCGAGTCTGGGTCTTACCTGGATGGCTAATTTTCCAATGAAAATTGTCAATAAAATGTTCTTATTCTTGTCAAGTAGTTACGAAGGAACTACGTAAACTAAACACAATAAAATGTATTCCCAGGAAACTTCAGTTGAAAACATTGCTGTAGACGGAATCTTACAAAAGCAGGCTTACAATGTAAAGTTTCTTACCTGGATTATTTGTTCCAGATGGAGCTGTTGGGCTTAAAGGATAATGTATTTTAAATTTAAAACTAAGCTTTGTGCTACAAAGAGCTTTTAGAACTTTAAAACCAGCCGTTTGTACGGGAAGCAAAACTGAAGTGCTATGATTGATCCGGGTTTCAAAGGCTGGAAATTCCGATGCGCTAACCACGTATCCTCCGCTAAACGTCCGCGCAGAGGGCTGATTATTACAATACAAAGCGTGTAATATGAGGAGTGTTAAACGTATCTAATGTTTTAGTACTCAACTTACAGAATTTAAAAGTAATAGCGGCACGCAGCTGTCTCGCTCACGTGATGAAAGCGAACGTTTATCGATAACTTTTTGTGTTATTCTTTTTGAAAAATTTGATTTCGTCAGCAAATTGTTGCTTTGGTCACATCGACCACCCTTACAACGAAAATAACCTTAATATTTTGAGGTTATTACCTGCTTATTTTGAAAATCTTTGTCAATGTTAACAACATAATCGAAATTTGATAAAAGGGTTAGTTCATCAAAGATTTTTGATAAATGAAATTTTACGTTCCATTGATAGTGTTGATGCCTATACAATAGTGACCGCTCAAATAGCTCATTTCAGAATAAAAGTTCTGTAGAAATTTGGAAATATGAAATGAAGCTAACTTTCCTAATACATAATATACGAAGTTTAAACTCGCACACTTGCCATAAATCCTGCCATAACTAATTAGTAAAAACCCCATTACATTTTGCTAATGGGTTGTAATGATAGACACTTCACAGCTGACTGAAACATTCGTCCATTATTTGCTATTTATTAAGTACAGTATTTGATATATAGCCAACCCACATTAGTGAACACAACTCATTGATGTTGTTAGTTTGCTGAACTGCTATGTTAAATGGAATATTTTAAAAACGGTGCATTTTAAAACTTAAATTAACATTCTATTTTAACGTTCAAAGGCCTTAAATGTAATTTGAAATGTTTTAGCGTTGAAATTGGGAATTGGAGCGTTATCTCAGTGACACTCAGACAGCGGGGCAAATCCAAACACTTTATTAGTGTGTGTGTGTGTGTGTGTGTGTGTGTGTGTGTGTGTGTGTGTGTGTGTGTGTGTGTGTGTGTGTGGTGAGCGCGCGTGCGTGTACGTACGTGTTTGTGTGTGTGTGTGTGTGTGTGCACACTGCGTGTGTTTTTTTGCGCACTGCTCGTGCGTGTGTTTGCGCACTGTGTGTGTGTGTGTGTTTGCGCACTGCGTGCGTGTGTGTTTGAGCACTGCGTGTGTGTGTGCGCGTGCGTGCGTGTGTGTTTGCGCACTGCGTGTGTGTGTGTGTGAGTGGGAGGGTGAGCGCGCGTGAGTGTGCGTGCGTGTGCGCACTGCGTGTGTGTGTTTGCGCGCGTGCGTGTGTGTGTGCGTGTTCGTGTGTGTCTTTGCGCGCGGGAGTGCGTGTTTCGGTGCGCTTGCGTGTGTGTGCGTGTTTGTGTGTGTCTTTGCGCGCGGGAGTGCGTGTTTCGGTGCGCTTGCGTGTGTGTTTTGGTGAGCGCGTTTTCGTGTGCTTTGCGTGCTTGTGCGCGCGCGCGTGTGTTTCGGTGCGCGTGCGCTCACTTCATATTCACAATTTTAGCCGTTTTATTTAAACTTGTGACACAAACTGATAATTACTTAGGCCAATTCGTTACCGTGCAAAATCTCCATTCAGCATTTTAAAAATGGCGGCTTTTTTGAAAATTGGTTTTTACCATTGTAATCAGCGTTAATATCTGCAAAAACATCACACATTTTTAAATTCTATTGTAAAAACGGTCACGTATCTCTCGCGGGGTCAGTGTCCGCTTTCGTATTTTCATTGTAATTTTGATTTTTAAAATAGTCATTTACGGTGATTTTAATGCTGTTTATGATGTTGATATTAGTTTTTCAATTGATTGAAAGATCCAAATAATATTTTTGAATTTCGCTTCCGTCACGTATAAGCCGCCTCGGTGGCCTAGTTGATAGCGTACTAGGCTTTCACCCCGAGGACCCGGGTTCGATTCCCGGCTAGGGCTTGGCATTTTCATACGCTATAAATCATCCCATCGTCTGCATTAGCCCAAGTGCGCACAACAGTAGGACGTTAAACAAAAAAAAATTAAAATTACATTAGAAATACGAAAACAACCCTTAAATTCAGTTTATTAATTTCATGCATTAAAAATTTTTTTAAATATAACCTAGTAATTTATGCATATTTTAACGCATACTGTAGTGATTTTATTCAAACGGTACCAACAACGACAGTGAAAACAACTTGGACAAAATTCGTCGACCAACAAAATCAGTTTCAAAATGGCGGTAATTACGTTCTTACAGCAAACGTTTTCGAAAATGCGACTTCACCAACGTAATCAGCGTTAAAAATTTGCATAAATTAGGATTTAAAATTTTCAAAATCCGTTGAAATCGTAAAAATAAAATTGACGACATTTATTTTCGTATTTGCAAAGAATATTTGAAATTTTAATTAAACGCCGCTTACGACAGTGTAATTGGATTTTAAAAACAATACTGTATTAGACGTTCGCTCCCATTAATTAGCGATTACGCAGCCCAAAACGCAGTTACAGACCAAGCTGCAGATTAGGCACCGATTGGAAGAAGTAAAAATAAATATTTTCCTACAACGACTGGCGTTAGGCGTTATATTATAAAGAAAGGAGCCAAGCAATTCCTTTCAACTTGCCCGGGAGCGATTATAAACGAGCTAACTTTCTCTCCCTGTGCAACAATTTATACAATGAAAGAAACTGGCGTGTCGTTTTTATATCTCAGACATGTTATTTATTTTCACTTTACAACTACTTGTTAGGAAAGGCACACTGTTACAATAATTACAAATTTATTTCCTTACAACTGTCCATTCCGTATGCGTTAAATCAAACCATCGCTGTTTAGTTATTATAAATTTTGCGCGTACTCTTTGTAACAGGGTGGGGCAGGGAAGTATCCCTAATTTTAAAGGTAAATTAAAAAATAACCAAAAATGTTTGAACAAAACTTTATTGTGGCATCAAAAGGGTACAGATGGAAGTTAATTGTAATAATAATTTTACTTTGTTTTAAATAACACATCACGCAAGTGATGTCCCTCATTGTCAATGCACTGCTGTAGCCTGGTTCTAAAGTTCCGCATAAGTCTGCGAAGCATTTCTTGTGGAACGCGGCCAACTTCATGGCGAATTGCATGCTTCAAGGCTTCTAGGGTCCTGGGTCGATGTTTAAACACTTCACTCTTGAGGTAGCCCCATAAAAAGTAATCACACGGAGTTAAATCCGGCGAGCGCGCGGGCCATGGAATGTCACCATACCGGGAGATCAATCGCCCGGGGAACATTTCCCTCAAAACAGCCATCGAATTTCTAGCAGTATGGGCTGTGGCACCATCCTGCTGAAACCACACTAGTCCCAAATTATTTTGTTGCAATTGTGGTTCAAGAAATTGTTGGAGCATGTTTACATACCGTTCAGAATTGATGGTAACACAACGATTGTCCTCCTCGAAGAAATAAGGCCCAATTATGCCTTCACTGCTGATTGCACACCAAACCGTCACTTTGTCACTGTGTAGAGGCCTTTCGTGAACTACCCTAGGGTTTGCACCACTCCAATAACGCATATTCTGCTTATTTACAACTCCAGAAATGTGGAAGTGCGCCTCGTCACTGAACAAAACACGTGCATCATTTGGCAAGTCAGCAATGAAAGTTTCACATGCCTGTATTCGTTGTTGCCAGTCCCGTTGTGTGGGTTCTTGAACGATTACCATCTTGTATGGATGGAAGTGTAGTTCCTCGTGGAGAATACGACGCACAGTACGATTAGACAACGCCAGGCTGGATGCGTGCTTGCGAGCAGAACGCTTAGGAGACTGCAAGATCGATCTTCTGACACGGTCAATATTTTCTGGAGTTCGGACGGTCCTCTGAGCCCCAACTCTCTTTCGCACTACACTACCACATGCACGGAAGTTCTTCACCCACAACAAAATGGATTTGCGGTCAGGAACAGCATTGCGGGTAGGAATCCGATAACGAGTTCGCAGCGCACGCTGCACCGCAACAATAGACTTATTTTGAGAGAAATACGTTTCGACTGCAAAAGCGCGTTGCTCATTCGACCAAGCCATGTCTACAACTGACGGCGGTACTAACGGAAAATTCCATGGCCACAGCGTCATTCGAGCTTACCCCCACTCCTCCAACACATCCTCACTACACACAACGCCATCTCAAAAGTAGGGATACTTCCCTGCCCCACCCTGTACCTGCATTCTAAATTTAAAGGTGATATATTCTAATGTTATAAACGTAATGCCTGTTGACTAAATGTACACATTTTCGTCATTTTTGTTATAAAAAACTGTTGACTTAAGTACACCAATAACTGCTTTAAGTCTTTTATAAGCTTACTAGATAGGCTGGAATAGTGCAAGGTAAGGTGGGACGAAATGTGCCGACCGCACGACCATTATCTGCGTTTATGTCTACCGACCTATTTATGGAATGAACTTGTGATATGCAATAATACAAATACTGTACAGTAGAATTTCGATTAACAGTCACCCTTTTTAAACTTCAGTCTAATTCGAAGCTATTCCACGGTAAATAATTTGAATTTTTTCCTTTTTTTATAAGTGAAGGATTTTTTTTGGCAACATTACGAATTTCGCGGTGAAAGCCCAGTACGCTATCAACTAGGCCACCGAGGCGGCTATTTTAAATTTGAATGTACTATAAAATAATGTTAGAAATTTGTCTCCATCACGTCAGGAAGCCCGGTGCGTGCTTAAATTTTTTCATTAGTTCTGCGCCTATTAACCTGTTCGTAATCCATTGTGAGTGAAAGAACTGTTATTATTTAATCACTTTTGGTATAAAGCTCCATTAACAGATCATTTTATTACGTACATGGTCTATTCCAAAAGTAGTAGAACTGATTTAAAAAAAAATTATTGAATATATGTTTACAGTTCCTTAATATCCTTCGAAATAGCACCCTCGGGCAGCTATACACTTAGAATAACTCTGCTGCTATTCGCCGTACGCCTTTTGGAAGTCA
>CM040191.1:66186306-66208806 GCA_022606455.1 Callitettix versicolor
TGTTACGGAATTTGGGGCCTAAGATTTTTCGTAATATCTTTCTTTCTTTGATCTCCAGCCTTTCAAGTGCGCCCTGGGTTGTGAGAGATAATGTTTCAGCCGCATATAAGGCTTCTGGTTTAATTACCGTATGATAATGCCTTATCTTAAATGAAGTATGTTTACATTTCATATTTTTTTGTTTAACGTCAGCTTGGGTTAATGCCAACGATGGGATGATTTATAGGGTATGAAAATGCCAAGCCCTGGCCGGGAATCGAACCCGGGTCCTCGGGGTGATAGCCCAGTACGCTATCAACTATGCCACCGAGGTGGCTTTCATATTTATTATCACCTTCGTAGTTGTATTATTAAACCCTTCAAAAGCCTCAAAACTAAAAATGGTACAATTTTGACGACATATTCTGATTCTGCGGCAAATTCCCTATTTGTTTGATACCCTACATGACTTAGTTAAACCAAAAAAATCCAAAATTTAAACGTTTTAGCTCTATGAAAGCCTTAAATAAATTCAAAAATTTTCTTTTTTTGTTCTTTAAAGGCTTGAAAAGCCTTATTTTTTCTCAGTGGCAATGGTATGTTGAGATTCAGCACATCCTTTAAGTTCAGCACATTCAGCAGCAGATCCTTTAAATCTGATACACTACTGGATATAATCAGTAAATAACCCTCTTTGGAAAATTCTCTCCCCCCAAATTATTGAGCAGAAATTCTGAAAAAAAAACAACGGAGCAATTCATTGCAATACAGGTTTGGCTTAGAGTTAAAAATTTTCAATCAATCGATTGATCCTTTCATTATTTTTTGTGATACATACGATCGCGCACTCACAGACTGACACAATTTTGAAAGTTGTTTGGAAATCCTGACTTGTATAACATACATCGATATACGGACACAATGTGTACCAAAAAATTTCATTTTGAAACATTTTAAACGATTTAAGAATTTTGGCTAGTATGGACCATTCTTGGTCCTTGACTAAGAAGAGTATAATAATCACGACTCGCAGCTGTCTGGGAGACTTGATGGAAGCGAATTTCTCCAAAAAAGTTCCATCCTACACTTTTATCGGAATTCAGATTTTACCGTCCTGATCTACATTAAAATCTTCATTTAAAACTTTCACAAAACTTTCATTTAAAATACACAAATGAATCATGATTCCCGTCAGATTAATATAAAATTGCAAATACAACTTTATACAGCTTTTAACGCTGAGTAAGATATGATATTATATTTTAAAATACTATTATGAATTTTTTAATGTTTAGAATGACCGTTTTGAAACGGTCGAACGAATTTTGCTGGATAACGACTATTCTTACGCCAAGATCGGATTAAATCGAAGCGACATTGCGATGCAAACACATAGGATCTGTATTCACTCTAAATTCTTGAGTCTGTACCATATCATTGTTGCTTATTTTCCGAAATAATTTCAAATTAAAAATGAACCTTCACCGCTATCATTCAATTCGATAATTTCAACGGATTTTGAAAATTCAACACTAATTTATGCATTTTTTTAACGCCGATTAAAATGCTGGAAAAAATCGAGACGAAAAAGTTACGAATTTTTAAACATTTAAAATGTCCGCCATTTTGAAACTGTTGAATGAATTTTGCTATGTAACGGAACTTTTATAAGCCATTTACGAAATCGATTTGTGTGCCAAGTTTGAATGAAATCGGACCGAAATTGAAGACCAACACAAACGTTGTTAGACGTATGGTTAAGAACAATATTTAAGAAAACTTCTGTAATCATGACTGACTTTGTAATCACGCTGTTATCAGCGTAGGCCTATATCTAGAAAATACTGGTTTGTTCAATCTCTCTAGATTTACTGCAACCAGAAATAACGGGTTGTTCAATCTCTCTAGATTTACTGCAACCAGAAATAACGGGTTGTTCAATCTCTCTAGATTTACTGCAACCAGAAATAACGGGTTGTTCAATCTCTCTAGATTTACTGCAACCAGAAATAACGGGTTGTTCAATCTCTCTAGATTTACTGCAACCAGAAATAACGGGTTGTTCAATCTCTCTAGATTTACTGCAAACAGAAATAACGGGTTGTTCAATCTCTCTAGATTTACTGCAACCAGAAATAAGGGGTTGTTCAATCTCTCTAGATTTACTGCAACCAGAAATAACAAACAGTTCAGATATTTTATGTAACATTGTTAAATACAAAAAAAATGGTTCTGTATTTGAATAATTCACTTTATTTACACATGTGAATCAGTAAACGTATTTATTAAACATTCAACTGAATTCTGTTTTTGTAGTGTTTGCAAAAATAAAACTAATGAACGAAAAATTAATTTAATAACCGAACTGTGCCGTGCTTACGTAAATTATTAATGGCGATAAAAAAACTGGTCAGAAGTTTGTTCTCTTGGGAAATTAGGATTGTTTAACGAAATTAATTTATTCATTTCACAAAAGTTTTCATTGTTATACTGTATACAATAAAGTATTTTTAATGTGTTATGTTTTTGCATTTAAAAGAAAATTAGGAACGTATTTATAAAACGTGAACAGAAAACCTCGCTCTACTATGAAGTTATTTTAAACGTTGATTTTTCGTTTTAAAATAATTTTAAAGTTTAAAATCTGTTTCAATTACTTACTACACGAAGTATAGCGGCAGTGAAAAAGTCGATCGTGAGATTTTTATGGATCTATTGGTTTTCTGATTCTTTGAATAAAGCATGTTTTTCGGAAAAAATACTGCTTAATTTGTCGAATTTTCTAAAAATCGGCTGTAACGATTTCGATGAAATTTTGCGATAATATAGTCTCTGGTACGCATAGATTTTTCCATACTTTTTTTCGACAATTAAAATTTCATTTTTTTCAGATTTCCTGCAATAGCTTTATTTATGAACTTACATTTATGACCATAAAGTTTGGGCGGAAGACAGTTTTGACAAATTTCGCAGTTTTTTTAAATCAACGCGCTTATCTATTTAGTATACTTTTTTTTGTGTAAATAAATGAATGTCAGAAAATGTGTGTATTGTTTACGCGTTGATGTTCAGCATTCATTGTTTAATGTGTCTAATGCTATTTTAAATTATTACTGAAACCATTTAAAGGGCTGTGTTTTTAATTACAAACCCGACAAAATAACCAGCCAAGGTTTTAGAAATAACAGCGGCCAGTAATTTATTGCCGCATCAACGTCTGTTATCAAGCAATTACTTTGCCAGTTGATTCATTGCGTTATTAGTTTACGTACATTTTACGACTTAGAAAATAGGTTATTCATGTCTGTTTGTTTGCACATAGGCCTGCGTTAAATGAAATATATGTTTTTTGCATTATACAGGATAAACCGTATTTGTACGGAAATCTATTGGGGTTGATTCTTTACTTAAAGTTTTGAAAATGTCATCGCGTAAACAAAAATTTTCGTACTTAAGTCACGGGCTTGAAAAGAGCCGCAGCCTGCGAAACCTAATTCACTGCCGTTAACCAGAACTCCTGATTGGGTCGCAGTGCACGCGCATCTCGAGTACCGGCGAATCTCCCGTGCACAAAGGTTCATTCTGATTGGTGCGTTCTTTCTCTAGTTTTAAAAATGGAATTGCGAGATATTATGGTGCCCGCTATAATTTCGAGAATAAATACAAGTCGAACACAAAATAATCACTCTAAAAATATCCGTACTTAAGTCCCGGGCTTGAAAAGAGCCGCAGCCTGCGAAACCTAATTCACTGCCGTTAACCAGAACTCCTGATTGGGTCGCAGTGCAGGCGCATCTCGAGTACCGGCGAATCTCCCGTGCACAAAGGTTCATTCTGATTGGTGCGTTCTTTCTCTAGTTTTAACAATGGAATTGCGAGAAATTATGGTGCCCGCTATAATTTCGAGAATAAATACAAGTCGAACACAAAATAATCACACTAAAAATTTCCGTACGTAAGTCACGGGCTTGAAAAGAGCCGCAGCCTGCGAAACCTAATTCACTGCCGTTAACCAGAACTCCTGATTGGGTCGCAGTGCACGCGCATCTCGAGTACCGGCGAATCTCCCGTGCACAAAGGTTCATTCTGATTGGTGCGTTCTTTCTCTAGTTTTAACAATGGAATTGCGAGAAATTATGGTGCCCGCTATAATTTCGAGAATAAATACAAGTCGAAAACCGTTGTTCGGCAGAACATTGAGGACAGCTCCAAAAATAATCACAAATGAAATAATCCACAATATTCCGAACATCACAGAAGAAATTTAAACTTATAGCAATAGTTACCGGCATCGAATATTGGCCCATTCAAATGTGTTGACTGAAAATTTAATGATGAGATCGACAACACGAACCAACCACTACACAACACAGCAGCTGACCAACACCACAAGACACGGCAGGGAGGGAATGTGAGCGATCCGCCAATTCTCAACAAAAAGCCATTCTTTCACCGTTTCCTCGCCAGCCTGCGGCCGACCTGGTAATCGCCCGGACTTATATTTCTCCCGCAGACTGTAACAAAAAAAAAAAAAGATGTAAATATATGTGCAAAAATTCTTCATTTCCCCACTATTTAGGAGCTGTTTTGTTTTTGTTTTAAGAAAATATTTTGTATCTCTAGAAAGGTTTGTGCAGTAAGAAACTTGGCACGCATATTTCACCTGACAGAGGACTTATTGAAAAAATCTACTTCATACATTATTCCCTAAATAAAAAACTGATACCGCAGACCTCAGAAGTGAAGTACATGGGAATTCATTTGGACAGACGTCTGAATTGGCAGAAACATATTTTTACTAAGCGTAAACAACTTGGTATTAAACTCAGAAATATGACTGGCTGATTGGGCACAAATCCAAACTTTCAATCATTAACAAAATATTACTATATGACAATACTGAAACCAATATGGACGTATGGGATACAACTATGGGGTTCTGCTTGCAATCAAATATTGCAATTTTACAACGCTTCCAATCTAAGATACTACGTTTAATCTTAACGGCTCCAAAAATAATCACACATGAAATAATCCACAAGCAACTCAATATTCCGACCATGACAGAAGAAATTGAAACTTATAGCAATAGTTACCGACATCGAATATTAGCCCATTCAAATGTTTTGACTGAAAATTTAATGACGAGATCGACAACACGACTCAAGAGGAGAATACCTAGCGACCTGCCTGACAATTAACAGCTGGCCTAACAGATACAACATTATGTAGCAATATTTTATTATTATTTGTATGTATCAATGGGTACATGCTTTCATGTCATTATTTTAGCCATACAATTTACTTAGTGTCCTGTAGTCAGATTGTAAATACTAAAAAAAAACTTCATACATTGTTCGGTTTAAAAATGGCGGACGTTTAGAAATTTAAAACCAAAATTGATCACTACCGGTCAATTTTAATGACAAATGTCAAAATACTTTTTTTTAGCCCTTTTAATTTCCTAACACGGCGTAATACACAATATCACATTACCTATGTATTGTATAAATAATTTTTTTTTTAACGTCCGACTATTGTGCACACTTGGGCTAATGCAGACGATGTGATGATTTATAGCGTATGAAAATGCCAAGCCCTGGCCGGGAATCGAACCCGGGTCCTCGGGGTGAAAGACTAGTACGCTATCAACTAGGCCACCGAGGCGGCAATACAAACTGCACATTTGAAGTATCAATATGGTATTAATATAGTAATATTAACGAATACCATAAAATTTACAAGACTCTATTTTTATTTTATTTTCGACTGTTCTGTTATTTTATGAACAGATCGCTGTTTGTAACAGTTATATTTTTGTTCAGTGTGTGTTATAATGATTTATAAAAGTTGATAATGTTCAGTGTGCCGACCAGAGACGCAGACACAGTATATTCACAAAGAAAATGAAAATGTCGGCGCTGACAAAGGATAAGTGTTGTCAAAGTTAAGCTTCGCAGCGCTGCCGTCTGATTATAACCGGGGTCGACTCGTCTTTCCAAAGGATATACTGCATTTAATTGCTTTCACCGTTTTGGGAATTTCTTGTCTGTCTCTTAAAACCGATAAAGAGAAAAGAAAAGTCAAAAGCATTTCCAATTTCGTTTTACACTCGCAACGCTTCTATAAAAAAAACTCCGGGATTATCCGCAGAAGCAATTTCTCATTCAAAATAATCTTCTGTTTTTTCCCCAAAAAAAAAGATTTAAATCATTTTTACTTGGACGTTAGATTTCGTCAAAGAATGCAATTAAGTTATTCTTTTAGAAATGAAAGCGTGCAATCAAACTTCAAACAGTTTTTGAATGACGTATTTTTTCCAGCGGAATTAAGGATAATTTTGTCCTTACAGATTCTGTATAGCAGGAAAGTAAAAATAAATGTTACACCTAATTTAAAACCGTTCTGTTTTTAGATTTTATTCAAATTTGACACTTTAACGAAACAGTAAAATGAATGATTTCGCAAGTTACACACATTTAGAGATCTGACAGAATCTATTGGGTTTACTGCATATCAAATCAGAAGAAAACGCGAATACAAATTATATTTCCCCGACTGCCTGTTTTCATATCTGTCGCATTACAGGCAGTGAAAGTTCGCTGTTTTCACTGAAACGCGACAACAATTTAATTACAGAAGCAATCATAACGTAACAATTTAATTACAGAAGCGTGTGCAGTAGACCTCCATTAACCGAACCTCAATCATCCGGACCGATTAAAGAAACAACATTGTAGTGGCACGCAGCTGTTTCGCTGTGGCGGAAACGAATTTCCAGAGAACAATAACTTTTTATCCCACGCGTTTTAAAATCTGAGTTATCAGTATATTTGTAAAAAGGGTAATTCAAAATATACAGCAATCTCTTGCGAACTGATTTTATTTATACAAGGCCGCCTCGGTGGTCTAGTTCAGGGGTCTCCAAACTACGGCCCGAGGGCCACATCCGGCCCGCGGACAGATTTTGTCCGGCCCGCGGAGAGCTAGCATACTTGAAAACTCCTTTTAGAGAACATATTTTTTATTTAGAACCAACGAGATTATTCTGTACGTGCTATTAGCGCCATCTGTTAGCGATAGAAGGTACTACCTATTTCCGCTTGTGTCCACCAGATGTGTCACGTTACCCTCATGGCTCGTACTCTACGACTAATCTAGAAATTACAGATAATGACAGGAAAATTAATAATATGCAGTGTTGCCGTTTTGCGAACTTTAGTCCGATTTGCAGCCTTTTTAAAACTTTTTTTTCATCAGTGGACTATTCACTTTTTACCACCGGCAACAATGAGAATATGGTTTTGGCCCTCGGAACTTACTGGAGTAATCAGTATGGCCCTAAGGCTGGAAAGTTTGGAGACCCCTGGTCTAGTTGATAGCGTACTGGGCTTTCACCCCGAGGACCCGGGTTCGATTCGCGGCGAGGGCTTGGCATTTTCATACGCTATAAATCATCCCATCGTCTGCATTAGCCCAAGTGTGCACAATAGTCGGACGTTAAAAAAAAAAAATGTATACAGACTTTGGTTTATATTTTGATTTATAGACAATTTTTTGAATCTCTCTACAGCAGCATTGAATTGAATGTTAGTTTTTGCCGCTGTAAAAAGTGTTCGAGCATAACGTGTGTAAATAAATTTGTTTTTATTTGTGAAACGTATGGCGCACTATTTTTAATTTGACGTATTGAGTGCAAAGCTTATTGAAATAAAGCCACATGACGTACAGTCTTTAAAAATCAATATTTATTAAATAATACTGTATGAATAAAATACTGTAATTGTGAGGAAAAATATGGTATTTTTGCCTTTACTACTACAGAACAGCTTCATCAATTCCTTCAAATTCTGGCTTTCGAATTTCCTTCAAGCTGTACCCTTCGTTAAAGGCCTTCATTATTTTGTTTTTATTTTTCAATATCGTGCCAACAGAAGAATTAGATACATTACAATTTTGCTTCACGTCTTTCTCTAACTCACGAAAAACTCTAACCTTTACAACTAACTATAACATTCCCGTTTAGATGCCTTTATCTTTATTTGTTTCACCCAACTTTGGGGTACACCAAATCAATCACTTCTTAATGTTCTGTGCCTTCCTCGTAGCCCAGTATTGCTTCATACGATGTGATCTCGCTTTTCTTTCTTCGTCAGAGATTTGGATCTTTCGCTTGGATTTGACTTTGCCTTGGGACCGTTGCTTCTTGTCCTTGGTTATTGTTTTGGCCGTTCTGTCCATGAGCATAGTGTCAGTGATTTGTAATTCTGTTATGTCTTTCTCCGTTTCTCTAAACGAAAGTGGTTTGGCTCTTCTACTGCGAAAGTAGTCAAATATTTTTTTGGTTAGTCTATTTTTGTCCATTCGGAGGATGTGCCCATAAAAATCAATTCTCCTTTTTCTTATTGTGTCTGATAGTGTTTCAGTTTTTTGGTAAAGAGTTTCATTACTGATGTGATGTAATTGGTTGTTACGGAATTTGGGGACTAAGATTTTTCGTAATATCTTTCTTTCTTTAGACGCCTTTACTGTATTGTAAAGTATAAAAAAATAATGCACAACTTGTAAAATGTATTAGTTGGAGGACACTCGATTCAGTTTGCTACGCACTGCTTTTAACACTAGAATAACTTATTGGCATACTAAGAAATAGGGTAGAAGTGTACAGATGTTTATAAGTCAATAATTATCCGTAATGCAATTGTATTTACTGTACTGTCATTTTGGCAGTTTTGTTGTGTGGTGGCGCATGCGTGGTGTTATTCCCGTATTCTGTGCAACGTCTGATGCTGCCGGATTAGTTCCATCATCTCTGCCTTGCCGATGATCACGGCTACTCCTCTTTTTGTTTGCACCAAAGAAGAGCAATGTTCATGGATCCAGTTTTTCGGTCGAAAGATGTATCAGGGACCGCAATCCATCAAAGACTTTCGACACAATTCATTAACAGTCCCTTACCGAAGCGTTGTGTGTATGGGTGGATTGAAAAATTAAAAATGGCCGCACCAATATTACACATTACGAACGACCTGGCCGACCGTCTACGGTCACAAATGAAAACAACTTTGAGCGTGCATGTGACATGGTTCTGTTGGACAGACCAGTGACTATTGATGACGTCACATCTTCTGCAAATTAGTCATGGTTCTGCCTACGAAATCATCCACAACAGACTTGGGTTTCATAAAACCTGTGCAAGATGGGTCACCAAAGAACTTACAGCGTTGCCCTTGGACATCTGCCAAAAACATTTGGATCGCTATGGTAACGAACGTGACATCTTCTCAGACAGAATCATCACTGGTGACGAAACATGGAGCCATCATTACGAGCCGGAGAGTAAACGGCAGAGTATGGAATGGAGACATACACAATCGCCCTGCAAGGAAAAGTTTAAAAGCAAACATCCGCAGTTTTTTTGGACACACAAGACACAATAATGGAGCATTATCTGGAGAGGGGCACAACAATAAACAGTGAGATGCTTACTGACAGACTGAAGCCTTCAATTCGAAGCAAACACCGAGGACTACTGACGAAAGGTGTTGTGTTGTTGCACGACAATGCCCGCCCACATACTGCTGCCCACGCTGCTGAAACGTATGGCTCATCCTCCGTATAGTCCGGATCTTGCCCCTTCTGACTGCCACTTGTTTGGTCCACTCAGAGGCATTAAGGGTCGATTTACCTCGGAGCAAGAAGTGAAAGAAGTGGTGCACGCGTGGTACTATTCTGAGGGCATCAGGAAACTTGTGCGACGATGGACCAAGTGCGTTGAAAAGCAAGGGGACTGTGTTGAAAAATGTTGTTAATGTAAGTATCCTTCTTGTACTGCAATAAAATTTAAACCAAATTGCGGATAATTATTGACGAACGTTATATATATATATATTCGCAGAAATAGACTCAACAGACATTGAAGACAGGAACGCATACAGGAGAAAGATGCTCGGTTGGAAGGTCCCAGAAAATGAAATCCCAAAGAGAGCAGGGGTAAAATGGACGGAGGAGCGGAAGAGGATCCATGGGGACAGGATGAGGGAGGTGTGGGGGATTAGAAGGAACAAGACATGAGTCGGAGTGCTTTGTGTGACCCAACAGGGTCTATACGCAAATAATTTTATATATATATATATATATATATATATATATATATATATACAAGGTGTGTTCAGAAGGTAACGAGAATTTCGCGGTCTTGGAGAGTAAGATTGTCAAACATTTTTTTTTATTATGTTGGTATACATGCCCTTGAAATATGATAAAACTTTCATCTGTTTTCATTGTTGACTTTGTCTGTGACAGCCACTAAGGTTAGACGTGTTTTTATGAACTCGGCAATTTTCGTTTGTTAAAAGAAATGGATCAAAGAATTTGTATCAAATTTTGCGTAACAAAATGTGTGAAATGTTAACAAAGGCTTATGGTGAGTCTGCTATGAGTAAAGCAAGAGTTGACGAGGCAAAATGGGGACTATTTTGAAGGCAGCGACATCAATGTAGAAAAATAAATAAATATTTTGTTCAAAAAATTAAAGTTCTCGTTACTTTCTGAACATACCTCGTATGTATATATATATATATATATATATATATATATATATATATATATATATATATATATATATACATATAATTGTTATTATTGTTGGAATATTAATTAACGCGTGTTTTTAAGCCAACCCCAGTACTTCTACAAACCTCTCCGACTTTACTGTCGAAAAGTTAAAGCGGTTGTTGTACGCACGGTGCATTGACATGACTTAAAAGAACACTAACTACAATTTTGCAAGTATAATTTCTCATTTCTGTAGTACAAGTGAAGTGTAACGTTGTGAATAAGTATGTAAGAAGTGTAAGTTTATTTCGTCGTTATAGTTTGAAATATTAATCAATTCGGGAACTTGAGTTGGAGTGAAATCAAGCAACTGTAAAGTTACTTGAGGCAGTTACTTTGTCTCCGAACAGCTGAACCATTATGTGGAGCACAAAAACAGCCGCGAGACATTACAATGTGCACCATGTATTTACGCTTTGTTCTCATTTAAGCAGCCGCTAAACCCTTTCCAGCTTTAACGTGACGACGTTTTTAGATATAATTAAAATTATAATATGATAGTTGGCCTTAAATTTAATATTTATGTAAAAAGATATTCAAAAAGTTATTTTTGGTATTTAAAGCGTTCCCCACATTCAAAATGAACTTCAGGGATTAAAAATCTGTTTTCTGTCTTCTTTAATTTTTCGCTTTGACCAAAGTAGAAGCTTTGTTACGTTGGAAGCAAAACAGAAACGTTTCTAAATGCGAAATCTTTTTTATGAACAAGGCCGCCTCGATGGCCTAGTTGATAGCGTACTGGGCTTTCACCCCGAGGACATGGGTTCGATTCCCAGCCAGGGCTTGCCATTTTCATACACTGTCGTCTGCATTAGCCCAAGTGTGCACAATAGCCTAGTCGGACGTTAAAAAAAAAAAAGAAAATGTTTGGAAAGTCTGTTTTGTCAGGATAATGATAGAAAGATTGAGATATGAGGGGCATGGGAGGTCCTGGACAGTAAACTCTCCGGCAGTAGGAAAGGCATACTGAGAAAGGTCGTTGAAGATGATCTTCGAAGACACCGTGTTACTAGTGTTACTTATGCTATTACTTGTATTGACGTAGGGCGGTAAAATACCAGTGGATGTAACGGCATAAACAGGTGACCTGTAACACCTTGAACATCTGAAGATGTCAGCTGTATGGAACCATTCGTCTTCCATCTACTACCTTGAGCAGAACTTTTGCATTTGGCAAGCTTGAGAGGCTACAAGATGATACCAGCAAAGAAAGATTCCTTCCAGACTCAACACTGTCTGATTTGTCTGAAGAACTCTGTAATATCGTGTAAGAATATACAGCAACATTCATTCCGTGTCTAGTTCGTTAAAAGTCGAATTGTCGTAAAATACTATCTTTTGCAGAACTGATATTGGCTTGACAACTATACAACTTAACATATAAGATTATCATGCAAGTGTGCACAATAGTCATTAAACACAAAAAAAACAATTATGGTTTTATTCTCGAACCTTTTGTTTTGCCTTATACAACCGTTGCTTTATCCTTACCGTTAACGCTCTCATTAGTCTAACTGGCACGTGGTACGAACGTCAGAAGACATCTCTACATCCAAATGACGTAGAATGCTGAAATAGTGTCGCCATCACTTTCTCAGCCGAAAAAACAGTTTTTGCTTTTTTTGGAGCCGGTTCCCCTTTTGCAGTCCACTGTTTGGTCTGTATTTTTGTTTCTGTTGTATAATGGTGTATCCAAGTTTCATCTATAGTAATTAATCGGCGCCAAAACTGGGATTTATTGCGCCTAAACTGCGCCAACAGAGCATTGGAAATGTTCATTCGAACATGTTTTTGGTCTAACGTGAGCAAACGCGGCACCAAACGCGCGGACAGCTTTCTCATGTCTAAATGTTGATTTAATGTGACAAACACGTTCTTTTGACGTGTTCATAATGTCTGCTATCTCTCTCACTTTAATTCGGCGGTCATCTAGCACTATTTGTTGAACTTAGGCGATGTTTTCGTCGGTAGTTGCAGTTTTTGGACGTCCCGAACGTTAATCGTCTCCCAAGCTCTTACGGCCACGTTTAAATTCAGCTGCCTAAAATTTCACTGTGGTAAATGATGGTGCAGAGTCCCCATACACAGAATCCAACTCATCTTTGATTTGCGTAGACGTATTGCCTTTCAAAAACAAATATTTAATGACAGCTCGATACTCGATTTTGTCCATTTTCATAAAAATGCCCACATCAACTCACTCAAACGACTGTTACATAACAACTGCGCGTCCAAAATGGCTGAAACTTTGGTGAGTAACTGTAAACAGATTAACAACGAAATTCGAGTGCTGTTACCGACGCGTGCTGCTATCTTCATGTCGAGGTCGGAAACTTATCAGACCACCCTCGTATAGTACACATGTTTATCTGAAGCTTTTAAGGCGCACAAAGAATTGTGTCACAAAATTCCTCAACGAAGTGTTAACATTTTTTATGTCTAAACATGAGCGTTAAAATTTGGTGTAAACGTTTTTCTTGTGTTCAGGGTGATTGCAAATCGTCAACTAAGGAGTTGAAATAAGGATTAAATGTGAATATTCGCTAAACCTCATTAGCCATATGTTGTCACATAACTCGTGGAAAATTGGAAGCTGGAAATATTTTTTTGCGTTTATCCTTCAGTCCTAGACACTACCCCAAGGGGTTGATATATGTAAGAGTGAAAATACAATGGAACACTGAGGACTTGAATGTTGGCGTGAAATTCAAGGTAGTTGCAAAGAAAAAGTTTCAAAAAAATCTAGTTGGGGGTTTGAAATTTGGGCTGTTCCGCGTATTTAATTAGTAAAACTTTGTGTGTACACAAAAACGGTTTTTGTGAAATTCCTACCCGAATTGTTAATAATAATTGACAATTTTAATTTGCAGATGAATTTGCGACGGTGAAATGATAGTTGAAGTCTAAATAATCAAATAATATAAAGGAAATATATCCGAAAAAAAAATTAATTCCAAATATCGTAATTAAATGTTGTCAACTGATATTATATTTTAACAGTACTGTATATTGATTAGATAATTAAATAGTGTTACCTTTAATTCAATTTGCTCTTCAATACTGACAATTAAAAATTTATTTTCTATCGCTTATATTTGCAACAAATATTAATAAAATGTTTTTAATAAAGTTAACAATATGAATAAAATAAAAAAGTAACTGAATACATTATTGTGTAATTCAAAACCGAAAGACGTCAGTGTTCTCAATATAAATTGCTTTAAAGAGAAAAGCAGGCTCGGTGGTCTAGTTGATAGCGTACTGGGCTTTCACCCCGAGAACCCGGGTTCGATTTCCAGCCAGGGCTTGGCATTCTCATGTGCTATAAATCATCCCGTCTTTATAAATTTAGTCGGACGTTAAACAAAAAAAAAATTAAAGAGAAAACTATTTTGCACTAGAACTTAACGTTAAAATTATAATTCTATTGTCGGTATTTTATTTTATTTTTGTTGTTATTTTAAGGCGAAAAGCACATTGAGGCTATTATCGCCTCCTTAAATGTAAGTTTGAGTGTAAAGTGTTAAAGTCGTAAGTGTAGTGTTGTAAGTGTAAGTGTGTGTTAGACTCGGGTGAGGGACGTCTAAATCCTCTTAATAGGTGCAGCTAGTCTGCAACCCCCCTGCGGGACGGTATTTTAAAGTAGCAATAGTATTTTGTAAGTGTAAACTGTATGGATGGAAATCGTGTTTGTAATTTTCGCACTATATTAAATTGCTTCCGAAGTACATACCTTTGTAAATTGCATTACATTTGAAATAACAATACACCGAGCAAGTAATTCTATGGAATATAGTTCAAGTTGCAAAGAAATTGCATTTATTTATCTTTTTAACATAAATATTCATTTGTAATTCAATCTATAGATGACTAAAACACAAACGTAAGTTATTGTGTGCATTAATGTACCGTGACACACTTTAAAAATGAATGGTTTTCATATTGTGCTCCGTCTTCCAGCCCATAACCCGTATGCCCGTGGACCATAACCACACTCCGCTACCATCCGTGGCGCACAAAGTGTCAGTATTGCAAAAATTTAATAATATAGAGGTTAATTGAAATAAATTGCAGTTGCTGGTTTAAGAATTACGTAGTGTTGCTCCTGCAGCTTTTCATCACGTTTAACAGGGTTGTGTTCATGGCAGGTCTAAGGTTTTAGACGTGCGATGGTTCTTGCTGTGTTTGTAAAGACTTCAGTCAATAGTTACTCAAGTTGGACAGTTGGAACTTTATATATTATGAACATTTAAGGAAATCAGATAAAACGATTTTCAAAAGTTAGGTTTTTTTACTTTTTTTGACAGCTCGCAACACGATTTATTAGAAATATAGTGACGCATCCTATAGAAATACAGCGCAGATACATATGTGTGACAAACACACGCGCGCAGAGGGGTGGGGCTTGTCTCCTCTGTCTTCCATCAGTGGAGGAAGATGCGGAGCATGTATTTTTCCGGTGTCAGTGATTCGACAAGGACAGGATCAAACTGCAAACTTACATGTGAGGCAGCATCAAACAGGAAATCTGATTGCGGCAATGATGACTTCAGAGGCAAACTATAGGACCATTGCAGCATTCGCCGCAGTGGTCATGAAAAGGCTGAGGACTGAAGATCAAGAAAGGACTGCCAACTTTTAGACTGGTAAGCGGATAGCCGATCCACCTCCCCTCGAATGTGGAACTGCGAGGGGTTACTCGAAATGTGTCGGCGGTTACATGAGGGGGGGTTTGCAGAAGAGGAATGCTTTTGGTGATTTTTTAATGAATTGAAATATTTTGAACGTAACTTGAGTCCAACACTCTGGGGTGTGACGGTACCCTACCTCAGGTAGTCTATGAAAGGTTTTTTCTTATTTTTTTAGCATTGCAAAAAACAACGCACGCACTCGCGCGCGCACGAACACACACACACACACACAGACAGACACACACACACACACACACACACACACACACACACACACACACACACGAAAGCACGCACACGCACAGACACACACACACACACACACACACACACACACACACACACACACATACATACACACGCGCGCGCGCATAGACACAGCCATACCACACACAGACACAGACAGACACACACGCACAGACACAGACAGACACACACGCACAGACACAGACACACACACAGACATAAACACACACACACACACAGATACACACATACACACATACACACACACACACACACACACACACACACACACACACACACACACACACACACACACACACACACACACACACACACACACACACACACACACACACACACACACACACACACACACACACACACACACACACACACACACATACACACACAGACACAGACACACACACACACACACACACACACACACAGATACACACACAGACACACACACACAGACACCCACACAGACACACACAGACACAGACACACACACACACACATACACAGATACACACACAGACACAGACACACATAGACACACACACACACACACACACACACACACATACACACACAGAGATACAGACACACAGAGACACACACACACACACACACACACACACACACACACACACACACACACACACACACACACACACACACACACACACACACACACACAAACGATATGGTCGCATCGAATATCCAGGAATTTGTGACTTAGGCCTGGTGAAACGAATCGTAGTAATTTTTTATAAATATGCTTTGAGGTTAGGTTAGAGTAACGAAATTTACCAATTAGGTTGGCTTATAATTAATTTAGAGAAAATGAATATCGTTTTAACAATGAAAACAATCTTTACTTAGTGCATAAATATACTTACTTGAGTTACTGTAGCGTGTAATATTTATGTAGGAACTGGGAACTTGATGTGTAAGTAAATTTTATTGTAAACACGGAACAAGAAACTGTTGGCAATATAAACACCGTTGAAACGAAGATAAAGTTTTAAGATATACGTTACAATGTAAATGAGAATGGTATTGGTTTTGAAAGTTATGCAGTTTACCCTTGCGAATAAGTTGGAACATAATTATGTTGGTATAATAAATTGCTCAATACTGAAACTTTCTCGTATTCAATTGTTTACCTGTAGATTGAAAGTTCCCTATCGAGCATTAACGATGAGAAAATACAGGTTAAATTACAACATATTTTCCCAGAATAGGCTTATAATATTTTTCTTAAATTTTAATTGGATCATTAATACTTGATTGATATTTTAATTATATACTCGATTAATAAATCGAATCAATGCAAATATGTATGTAGGCTATAAAAAATCACAAGTAGCCTACGCACAGTTTGTTTTTCCGGAGTAGGAACATATGTTACGTAGAATTGAAGCCTCTTTCTTCTGATATCTGCTGCCAGGTTCGATATCTTCTCTGTGGTCTTCCGGGAGTGCAACCTGTATCCGTCTTCTGTTAATCTTGGACCAAGGATCTTCCTCAAGATTTTGCGTTCTTCCTTCAAAATGTCTTCCATGGTACCTTTTGTGTGGAGTGCTAGCGTCTCGCTTGCGTATAATACCTCCGGTCTTATGACTGTGTTGTAGTGTCTGATTTTTGTGTGCGTCGACATACATCTCTTATTGTAGATATCACGCGTTATACCAAGAGCCCTCTTCATTCTCAGTAGCCTTCTCGCCACATGTAGGTTCAAAAATTTCTCCCAGATATTTGAAGTGCTTGACTCTGTTTATCTTACCATATTTTGTGTTTAGTTCTTGCATATTTATTTTTGTACAGAAGAATTCGGTTTTTTGAAACGAAATCTGCAGACCGACCCTCTCTGAACATTCCTTTAGGACTTCTATCTGTGTTGAATCTATCTTTAATCGCTGTTGTTTCATTATCCGTGAGTATGGCTAGGTCATCTGCAAAAACTAGGCACGCGATTTCTGTGTTGTCCTTAGGTCTTCCGAGTCGAACTGGTTTCCAGTGCCCTTTTTTTTTTTTTTTTCCTTCTCCCATTCCCTGATAACTTTGTCCAACACCAGATTTATATATATATATATATATATATATATATATATATATATATATATATATATATATATATATATATATATATATATATATATATTAAATGATATTTTATCATTTTATCAGTTATATTTTATAGTTTATAAAGAGGTGCTATAATAGTTTTCAATTTTTTGCTGTGCATTTTTATATATTATTAATTTATTTTTTTCATTCTGATTAACTGCGAGAGGTCGCTGAAATATTTTATTCATCTAGCTAAATATTTTAAAAAACAAAATAAAGTTTAAAAAGAGGTTTTTATTCCCTTACTGTAAGTGTTTTTTTTAATAAAAGTGACGTGATAGAAGCGAATTTCCAAAATGTAATGATGTCCTTTACATAACAATATATATTATTTTTTGAATATAATTTCACCAACGTGTACAAATTGCTTTTCTTGTTTGACGGTGTAATCATTAATACCGCTGGTTATTTATAATCAACTTAGTAATTAATAATTCTCCAAGTCAAAGACGAATAGTTTTAACAGATGTGCAAAGTTTCGTCCAACTTGGGAAACTTGAATGCGATATTCACGCAAGACTGAAGTTCAACTCGCTTCATAAGAAATAAATTTGAGGTTAGGTTAGGTACACTGTAAAGTAGAATAGAACTTTTGTCCTTGATCCGGTTATGTTAGGTAAACTACAGGGTCCGCCAGTGAAAACGGGATGATTAAATACAGTAATTGGTTGTTGAAATTTTTTTTGAAATATTGTCTTAGTAAATAATTGAAAGAAAAGCCATTACGGGTACAATACGAAAAAATATTATTTTCTGAACACTACGTCTACCAAATGTCCTCCATTGCAGTTAAGGCATTCCTGGAGCCTGGTTTGGAAGTTTTGCATGACCAACCGCAGTATGTTGACAGGTATTGCCTACAATTCGTTGTTTGAGGGCTTCAATGGTTGTGGGTAGATCTGCTTGATACACTTTTGTTTTTAGATATCCATAAAACAAAAACAGGTATCCCCCCAGATGTGTCCCTTATTCCAATGCGTAGGGTATGTTTGGCTGATCGGGGAGGACTAACCATAACATGTTGAACAGCTGCTACACTTCTGCCTCTTTTTTTAGACGTTGATCCCGTTTGCTGGAGGTTGTTCCTACATTTTCGTTTTTTTTTTTTGTAACGTCTGACTATTGTGCACACTTGGTCTAATAAAAACGATGGGATGATTTATAGCGTATGAAAATGCCAAGCCTGGCCGGGAAACGAACCCGGATCCTCGGGGTGAAAGCCCAGTACGGTATCAAATAGGCCATCGAGGCTACAAAATATCCATGTTCGGATAGCATTATCTGACGGAACAGGCTGGTTACGCGATATAGTAAAATGACGTCGAGTTTGGAAAAAAAAATTCGCCATTTTGATAATACGCTTTCACCGCGTTGTTCACCCGTCCAACGATTCATTGCAACTAAATGGTAGCTTGTGCAGGTGACGAAGCGGCAGTAACCATTCCTCCGTTACTTGCCAACTTTGTCTCAAGGCCGCCTACAATCATCCCGGTTCATTGGCGGATCATGTATTTCAGTAATTAAATAAATGTCGTTATTTTCTTTTCTCTTTTAAGTTCACTGTGGTTATAAATAACGCTTCACGCAGCTGTCTCGCTGCTGACGTGATGAACGTGAACTTCCAGAAAGTAACAACATTACAATAAGTTATTTTACAATTGAATATTTCATTTCACTACCATAATCAGCGTTAAAATCTCAATTACACTTACTGATAACTCAGCGCGGGTATTAACGTGTAACCTCTAGAAAATATAAATAGTACAGTAAAATCTCTCTATAGCGGATCTCATCGTAACGGAAATCTTTCCATAACGGCTGCCTTCCCATTTCTATAGTAAAGATATGTATTGTAACTGTCTCTGTTGAGGCCAACAAAATTCCAGAAATCTCTCTATAGCGGATCTCATCATAACGGAAATCTCTCCATAACGGCTGCCTTCCCATTTCTATAGTAAAGATATGTATTGTAACTGTCTCTGTTGAGGCCAACAAAATTCAAGAACTCTCTCTATAGCGGATCTCATCATAACGGAAATCTCTCCATAACCGCTGCTTTCCCATTTCTATAGTAAAGATATGTATTGTAACTGTCTCTGTTGAGGCCAACAAAATTCCAGAAATCTCTCTATAGCGGATCTCATCGTAACGGAAATCTCTCCATAACGGCTGCTTTCCCATTTCTATAGTAAAGATATATATTGTAACTGTCTCTGTTGAGGCCAACAAAATTCCAGAAATCTCTCTATAGCGGATCTCATCATAACGGAAATCTCTCCATAACCGCTGCTTTCCCATTTCTATAGTAAAGATATGTATTGTAACTGTCTCTGTTGAGGCCAACAAAATTCCAGAAATCTCTCTATAGCGGATCTCATAACGGAAATCTCTCCATAACCGCTGCTTTCCCATTTCTATAGTAAAGATATGTATTGTAACTGTCTCTGTTGAGGCCAACAAAATTCCAGAAATCTCTCTATAGCGGATCTCATCATAACGGAAATCTCTCCATAACCGCTGCTTTCCCATTTCTATAGTAAAGATATGTATTGTAACTGTCTCTGTTGAGGCCAACAAAATTCCAGAAATCTCTCTATAGCGGCGAAACACGTGCACACACTTCTACCCTATTTTTCAGTATACCAGCAAGTCATTCGAGTGTTAAAAGCAGTGCATAGTGCGTCTTTTTTTTGTGTTTAACGTCCGACTATTGTGCAGCTGTTATACTATTGTGTTTAACGTCCAATACCGAGGCAGCTAATGTGCGTTAACTGAATCGAATGTGTTGTGACTAATATTTTTTTACAAATAGTGCATTATTTTTTTATACTTCAAACAGAAAATCTTATCGTAAAGGTTTTTGCGAGAGTTAAAGCAAGGTGTGAAGCAAGTAGATGTTTGCCAAAATTTTAATTTAGCTAGTTCTTCTGTTGGCACGATATTGGAAAGTAAAAACAAAATAATGAAGGAAGTAAATAGGTTCAAGAAAATTCGAAGAGGAATTCGAAGTATTTGAAAATGCGGTTCTGCGTTAGTTTCGGCGTAATATTGCATTATCCTTACAAAGTATTTTATTAATAAAATATTACTTAATAAATATTGATATTTAAGTACTGTAACGTCATATAGTTTTGTTTCAATAAACTTTTCATTTAATACTTCAAATAAAAAATAGTGTATAACATGTTTTACAAATGAAAACAAATTTTGTATACGATTTGATTGAGCTCTCTCTATATAGCGTAAATCTCTTTGTACGATCTCTGTAATATCGTTATGAGAGGTTTAACTGTATTTCGTCTCTTGTAGAATTATTTTCTCAAATTGGTGCTTTATAAGATTAATAACGTTTTATCATTGAATGTTGAAAAGTTTTAACTGTTTTGTTAAATGAACAGAATGAGTGGTAGAAAAACCATTTTGGAAAATATATTTGTTTCGTTATTGTTCTTTGGGTTTGATTTGTTATTTACCGTTTTTGTATTTTAAACAATACGATATATCTGTTAAACATTGAATCTGATTATATATTTTGACTGTATTTTTAGTTACCGGTATTGTTACGCTCATATTTCAAACAAAACTGAGGAAATCCGCGTCTCGCCAACAGCGCGTGATTTAAGTTAATTTGATTCTCTCGCGGGATGACCGCTGTGAACCCAATTTGCGCGGGATTTGCGAGCTGACGCGGGGGGGCCAATTAATTTAAGCTATCAGTTCAGTGTAATTTAATTTCACTAGCACCGTTTACGTTATTAAAAACATAAATAACTTTTTCGCGAATTTCAATGGGAAAATGTGCTATTGGAGCGGAGCGGCTATCACGATGAGATCCGAACCGGAGCCCATGAAAAGAGCGCCGATCGTGAGTTGTAAAACTCGATAATGCGGTTTGATTTAAACTTGCAAAAACACAAAAAAAATCTGTTATTGAACTAAAATTAATCATGTCTTCTTTCCTTTTTTCCCCTAATTACGATATTTTTGTTCGAAAACACGATATTTTAACATAGCTAGTTGTATTAATAACTATCAGCTGTTCAATGAAATCAGCTGATCTGTACGAGTTAATATAAAAGAACTGATATTTTAATATAACTACCTAAATTAAATTAACGATTCATTTCGTATATTTAAATCGGTCGAATTCGTAGTTTCCGTAGTGTAGTGGTTATCGCGTGCGCCTCACACGTGTCAAGGTCACCGGTTCGATCCCGGCGTAAAAACAGAAATTTTTAATTCTAAATAATTTAAATATAATATATATTTATATATTATATATATATATATATATTTTTTTTTCCGGCGAAAAACCGTTCAGGTTATCATCATGATATATATATATATATATATATATATATATATATATATATATATATATATATATATATTATATATATATACATATATATATATATATATATATATATATATATATATATATATATATATATATATATATATATATATATATATATATAAACCTATATATATTGTAAAGGACACACACACACACACAAATTATACATCAAACTACTCACAGAACCATCAAGTTTATGTTGACGTATTACAAATGCTCAACATATATATATATATATATATATATATATATATATATATATATATATATTAATGTTTATACTGATAAACACGAGCCTCTCTTAACTTTCGTTTTCTTTCCTTTTTAATGGAAGGAAAAGAGAGGGAGGTAGGGAGGGGGAGAGATATGCTCTTTGCCCTTTCACAGTTTAGTTTGGCAAAGCTTTAGATCGCTCTCAAGTTAACGTCAATCTCTGCTGTGAAAAGGGAAATAGGTTTTCGGTGTCCTTTC
>CM040191.1:66218806-66266306 GCA_022606455.1 Callitettix versicolor
AAGATGGAGGTTTTCCGAAACGCGTCAACGAAAGTAGAATTGACGAGGCTAGGGAAAGCAGATCATTATACTGAACATAGTGATAATAATCCTAGCAGAAAAGAAGAAGAATATAAAAAGAAAATTAAAATAATTTATAACTGTTAAATTTATTTGGGTTTTCGTTTCCTTATTTTGAAAAATATAACATTATAATAGTGTAAACGTTGTATGAAAAACAATATGTTATATATTATTGCTTTACAAACTATTTTGAATTGTTCTTATAATTATACTTAATTTTAATACAAATACTGAAAACAATTCATTTATAACTGTTACTCCAAATATATCAAGCAATTTCGTCTTCATTTGCAGTGTACCACAATGAAGTTCATTAAAATAATATTTTTAATGTAAGTTATAACTAATGTATTTACTTTTAATAAGCAAAAGCATTGCGCTGAACTGAATATCATAATCAACCGTAATTGATACCGACAGCTCTTCTAACGTATTCGCTGAATTTAAATTTAAATTGAATATTAAAACTCCATTTTCAACGATAACCTCGTTTCAATCTCGCCATAAAAGAGACATGCAATTTTATTTACCCATCCACCTTCCACCCTTACAATTGTTTACGTACTGCATTGAAATGGCCGGACTCTATAAGTTCATTTATTGGTTCAATGGCATTTATTCAGTCTGTCCAATTGAAGTTTTCAATTATAAAAGCCTGTTAGTGAAAATATTGCAAGTTTTATTTGAACGTAAAAGTTAAATTTGTTTTTCAGTTGTTTTCATTGTTGTCTACAAGGAAACATTTAAAAAAATATTTTAGTTAAAATAAAAATTACATTTGTTTCGTAATTAGTAATGTTTTCTGTCCGCAATTCAATTTATAAAAATCAAATACGGACATAGTTATTTTTTTGAATTGTTTACGTATTTTCTATGTGAAAGTCTGGACGTTTACCGGATCTTGTGGGGAAAGAAGACATCCGCTGGTTCTCTGCAGCTTGCTTCTCGTAGTGTTCGGCCTGAAATTCCGATTGTGCTGTCGGGAATTCGAACTTTGAAATAATCAGATAGGAGAATTCTGCCGACTCCAGGTCCGTGTCAGAATACACCGGTACCATGTAAATACTATGGCAGATTTTTATTGTCAAAACGAGCGAAAGAACGCACCAATCAGAATGAGTTTATTGTGTACGGGATGTAGGAGAACTCCCCTCCAGCTCCCTCAAACAGTCTGGTGATACGGACCTCTGCCAATCTGAGTTTACAAACTGTTACTCAACGATAATGAAAAAGGAGAGAGAGGGAACTCGATTTCTCACTCGCACATTGTTCTCTGTCCCACTGGTGTTCTTAGCAGGCCGTTTCCTAAGAGTAAGAGTGTGACCGAAACGAGATACGCGAGCACTGCGAGCCACTCAAACACGACTTGGTGTTCGATGTGGCTAAAGCACCAGTCAGTCCTCTTCGTCTCTGAACTGCGCACCTTAACGTTCTTAGTTCTAGTCGCAGTTACTCCCGTTGCTTTTCCCTTACAGCTAATGCTGATCCCTTGTCCTCATTAACTGGCATAAAATATGAACGTTAAAAAAAAATAATAAAATAAAAAAAACAACCATTTGAAGCGAGTATTTGTTACATATTCTCAGGGATAGGCTGTTTGAAAGCCGGGAGAGAAAATCCGGAATTTAGTGGGGTTGTTTGTTGTTCAAAGTGACTCATTTCTTACGTTTTTAGGCGATGACACACTTCTTAATTAAAAAAAAAAACATTTGGTTCAATCGGTGATTAGTATTTGAGGTATGATTGTACGAGGGCTATTCAGAAAGTAGATTACGTTTTTGGATAAAAAGAAACTAAGTACAGGAAAAAAATTTTATTATATACATTTGAAAGAGGAACTAAAATACTATTTTTCGACATAATCGCCAAACAAATTTAGACATTTGTCATATCGGTGAACTAGCTTTGAAATTCCCGTGTCGTAGAATTCCGCCGCCTGTGACGCCAGCCAGTCAGTCACGCCCGCGCGGAGATCTGCGTCGTCATCGAAGCGCTGTGTTGCAAGCCAAGTCTTCATTTTCGGGAATAAGTGGAAATCACTAGGTGCCAGGTCCGGACTGTAGGGTGGATGAGGGAAAATCTCCCACTTGAAGGCCGTCAAGACGTCTTTTGTTCGATTTGCCGTGTGAGGGCGGGCATTGTCGTGCAAAAACAACACTTTTGCACTCAGTTTTCCTCTCCGCTTGTTCTGGATAGCTCGTCTTAAGTTTCGTAATGTTTGGCAATACCTTTCTGAGTTTATGGTTGCTCCACGTTCTAGGAAGTCAACCAGAAGAACACCTTTCCTGTCCCAAAAAACGGTCGCCATGATCTTCCTTGCTGACAGGGTTTGCAAACATTTCCTCGGTTTTTTGGGGGAATTTGTGTGCCCCCACTCCATAGACTATAGTTTTGTCTCACAGGTAACGTGCTTAACCCAAGTCTCATCTCCCGTTACGATGCGATCAAGAAATGATTCACCATCTTTGTCGTAAGCGTCCAGAAATGACAACGATGCAGCTGACCCTTGTGAGTAGTGTATAAGGACAGTTCGGGCAGACAGTCATTAGGGCAGACAGTCATTAGGGAATCCCCAGGTCATTAAGAAAATGTAAACAAGACTGGCGCCAGTCTTACAACCGAGGTCACTGGATGTAAACAAACATGACGGGTTACATGGTCATACTACGCAATCTGTAGACAAACATGACGACACATGGTCATTACGCAATGTAAACAAGACGTTTCGGCGTCAGGTAGACGGTCATGAGGAATCCGGCCAGTCTTTAGGAACCTGGTCACCCGAGGTCACTGGATTACAAATGTAAAATTAAAACATGACGACACACACAGACACACATTTCATACACACTCATTATGTTGAAACATAGGGTATATGACGTATAATTCATTAAAAGTAATGATAATCTGCACCAAAAATAAATTGATGTTTGATATCCGTCGTAGCTATTATTTGGAAAATTAATAATATACAAGTAGTTGAATATATTATGACTTAATAATATACAAGTATCCGAAACGTAAAACGCCAGAACATTGTGAAATAAAAATATCGTAATGCCTATATTCCGTACTCCGCAAAAGCATACAACTGTATTACAGTGCCCAATGTGTTAGAGTTCTTGTGAATGTCATAGCGGTATGAGACGTCCATCGTGAAACAGAACAACGTATTTCCATATTATAAATCTAGGGGTAGTGAGTATGTCATTAAGCCTGTAAAAACTTTATATATGGGGTGGGATTATGCAAATATACAAAACTGGTTTAATAATATACAATCAATACTCCTAGTTCCACAGATAAATTTTACTTTTTCATTAAATTCATTTCAAAAGTACGTGAGTCGATTAGTTGTTTGAAATAATATTTTTAAACGCAGAAAGAATGTAAAACTGTAACGTATTGTAATTTTGTATACTATCTCCGACTACACGAGGATGAGAAGTAATGTTACAAAATTTTCATTACTCTCGTTAACAATGATTTTCACATTTGTGTAATCATATCCAAAAATAAATTGATGTTTGATATGGCAGTAGTAGTAGTACAACATAGAACAAAATATTAGAATATATAATAGGTGAGGAATTAAATCCTATTGCAGAAAATTATCGGTAACACTCCCAGTCAGCACGAAACGTAAGACGCCAGAACATTGTGAAATAAAAATATCGTAATGCCTATAATCCGTCCTCCGCAAAAGCATACAACTGTATTACAGTGCCCAATGTGTTAGAGTTCTTGTGAATGTCATAGCAGTATGAGACGTTCATCGTGAAACAGAACAACGCATTTCCATATTATGAATCTAGGGGTAGTGAGTATGTCATTAAGCCTGTAAAAACTTTATATATGGGGGTGGGATTATGCAAATATACAAAACTGGTTTAATAATATACAATCAATACTCCTAGTTCCACAGATAAATTTTAATTTTCATTAAATTCATTTAAAAAGTACGTGAGTCGATTAGTTGTTTGAAATAATATTTTTAAACGCAGAAAGAATGTAAAACTGTAACGTATTGTAATTTTGTATACTATCTCCGACTACACGGGGATGAGAAGTAATGTTACAAAATTTTCATTACTCTCGTTAACAATGATTTTCACATTTGTGTAATCATATCCAAAAATAAATTGATGTTTGAAATAGCAGTAGTAGTAGTACAACATAGAACAAAATATTAGAATATGTAATAGGTGAGGAATTAAATCCTAATGCAGAAAGTTATCGGTAACACTCCCAGTCAGCACGAGTGTATATACTCATTTTGCATGATTTTAACGCTTTTACAAGACCTCTCCAAAACTTGATCAATGCTCACCACTGTTACGTTGGTAATTCGCCTTAATAATTAATCTTCTTTTTTCTTAAAATTGCGACACATGTATACTATACAGGATCTACCATATTGTCTAAAATGCTGATAAACTATACATTCTATACAAAGTGTTGTGTTAGTGTATTTAAAAGTGAAAATAATAATAGCGTGTTGCTGTAAACGAAGGTTGGTGAATTAATCTTTAGACTTTAGCATTAATTTGTGTATTTCGGATTTAAAAGAGTGGATTAAAATTAGGACATAAAATAATATTAAGTTGTGTAATAAACTGTGGTACTTTAGTTACATCATCGTGTGCACGCCCCATAACTTGATTTAGATGTTGTATAATAGATATCAGATAATATATATAGCTGTATTAATGTAGTATGTAGAAATGTAGATGTTCACTATCACTATCACTTTCACCGTCAAGAAAAACGGTTTAAAAATGTGTAATACAAGTACAATAAACCTTATGAATAATTCTTTTTTCATTATCCATCATTTTAATATTCGATTTTAAAGGATTTGAAAGAATAATAATAATAACGAAATTCCGAACATAGATATATTTACAGTAATTAATAATCTTTTTTACATTGAGGTTATTTAAAATTCATTCATTAATTTCTTTATACGACAGATGTATCTTAAAGTAATTCAAAAAGATATTGATGCACAAAATTTTTAATTTCAGATAACATCAAGTCTTACTCTATTTGATTAGATTCAATTTTTCATTATCCATCATTCTAATATTCGATTTTAAAAGGATTTGAAATAATAACAACAAAATTCCGAACACAGATATATTTACAATAATTAATAATATTTATTTTACATTAAGATTATTTAAAATTCATTCATTAATTTCTTTATAAAACAGATGTATCTTAAAGTAATTCAAAAAGATATTGATGCACAAAATTTTAATTTCAGATAAAATCAAGTCTTGCTCTATTTGATTAGATTCAATTTTACAATCACTCACATCCATTCCTTCTAAATATTTTATTACATAGTTTTTATTACGGAATCGTCATTCGTTGAGTCACTTGGTACGTTTGCTAATAAATAACACACAACTTTATTCTTGATATCTTGAAAGTAGTTATAGGCTGGCGACGATCTCAGAGAACACAAGTGAAAATAACTGGAGATACAGCTCGACATCTGTAGTATCCCCTTCCATGTCGACTCCTGTATAACCAACGTGTCTGGTAGGTAAAGGTGAGGCTGCATACAAAGTAGTTCACGGATTACAATAGATCTCTTGCCGTACATCATTTGGAAAACAACTTGGTGTTTATCTAAATCGAAATTTTCGAAATTCTGTTTGCTTCCCTCAAAAAGTTGGAAATATATTCGTATTTTTGTAGTAAAGCGTTCCATTCGTTAATATTTAGAGATATCCCGCTGTTTGAGTCCGATTTTCTTATTTGCAATCTCGGTTCACACATGTTGTCAATATCTAATCCAATTGTAGTTGATTTGGTTTGACTCTATTCAAAGAATACCAAGTATTTAAAAGTAGAGGTGACAAACATCTGTTGGTTCTTTTCTTTTCGACGGTATTAGTAGTTTCTACTTTTTCCACTTCTTCCGCAAGTACATTTTTATTGCACTTACTTTTCTTGCTTCTTTCGTACGGTGTACGTCTCTTATGGAATGTGGTCTCCATTGTATTCGGACTGAGAATGAGGCTCTATAGAACCTGTGTTTTATATACCGGTAACATAATAACAACGCGCATGCGTGAACTCTTATCTTTGACTGCAACAATGCTGAGTCATACTTGATCACATGTTGTAATTTCCAAAAGTATTATTAAATAAACAGCAAATTTTTTCAATCGTTATCGTATGTACTGTATGAAAACAGAGATAAAAAATCTTCAAGATCACAATATTCCGACTCTCTGTTGCTGCTAATATAAACGGCCACCCAATGGCGTCCAGGTTTGGTGTTTATAACGATACAACTAGGCGTCCCACCATACATCGGCAACTGATCTGCTGCATAAACCCCGTAGTAAAGCACAGGCAGGCGTGCTAGACAATTGTGGATCTGATCCGCATTCATCTTCGTGAAACCAATTATTCAGCACTTTAACATTACTCAACGCGCATACATATCTCTTACACTTCTTATGATAAAAACAACGGGTGACATCCGCCTTTGCATTCAACACTTTAAGTGATGGGCATTCCCATTCTTCTAAATTTATAATTCTTATACCTAACAAGTTCTCTAGGAACAAACACTTTTCTTTACCCTTTGCGTAGACGGTAGTAATTTCTTCGCATATTAATTTCAAGTCTTTTATAAACGATCCGTAACTTATTGAACCGTCGTCCCATTTTATACCGTGATAATTGTGAGTCAACCAACTACATTCCTTTTTCTATTTTTCGTTAAATTAGAAAACTCGTAAGGCGGACCGACGATCCAGTGCTGCAACCACTTGCTGTTAACAGACATAACGGCAAACTCTTTTATTATGTAACATCCTGAGTTGTCTCGAAAGCCTTGAAAATCTACAACTGCACCCATTTTTTAGTCTTTTACTTTTTACACTCTACACTTAACACAACACTTGCCTATATTCTACACACACTAACTACTACTTGGATAACAACCGTCAAAAACACTAGGAAATACCAGATAGGACTGATGAGTAGTCTATATGGATTTGGGGTTTATATATGATATTAAACTTTCACGAACATCTTATTATGGCTTTATTTACGATGTGGGTTTCTACAAAACGTCACAAAGACAATATTTGTCATTTCTGTAAAGTCCAAATCTCTGGTTCTTAATTGCCAGTAAACACATTTGTTTGGCAGACTCTTAGTCGTGTTGGACATTGCCTTAATGAGTAATCTATATTGGAAAGTTTCGACTATTATCGCCAGCAGTAAGTAAATATTCTTCTCAAGTGATTTGCTTTCAATACGTTTGTCATTCGTATTCTTTTCAACGACTTAACTCGGTTATTGTGGTAGGAGCTTACAGCTTTATTATCATCCGACATCGTGACACTTACGTTTTTTAAAACTATGTTATACCGCTAGTTAATTTTATACATAATAAGCTATTGAAAATATTATACGTGTGTGTGGGTATTTGAAGACAGTGTATTTCTTCTTTATTTCTTTACGTGTACGATTTTCCCGAAATCAGATTCAATTCCTATTGTAGGACCATAGCACTGGCCCTGTGGATTTAAAGTCATTAAGTGATTACGTCATGCCTTCAGCAAAGAGGATTTCCGAAACGTAGGCCAGTCTTGTTTACATGCCTTAATGACCGGGATTCCCTCATGACCGTCTGCCCGAACTGACACTATATACTTGTTTACATGATATCCGTCGGAAATATACAAGTTCTAATTCTCAGGTCTTCCGATGTTGACTGTTTCATATCAAACAACAGATATCCGTGAGGCTCTCGCGTCGCGTCAGTGTACGCTTCTTGTACAAATTTTGGGTTTTCTGGATGAACTTGTTGCGCCAGGTGCCTAATTTGACTCCTATTACGCGGGTTTTTGAAATAAACAATATACTGAGCGTTGAGGGAAATATCTCTCTGCCCTTTGCCTTGATGAAATAAGTTTTGCGTAATAAAAAACACGCTAATATTTCGATGGTGACTTCCTTTGGTAAATATATCGACAACACTAGCGTTGGATTCTCGCATTAAATCGTCTATTATTATTATTATAAGATTCGGTGATGAAGGATCAACGGAATTCATGTCGGGTAGGCCTTCTTGGAATATTATCGGAATATTACTGATCTTTAATGACGGCTGCCATACAGCGTAGTGCTAATAATTTTTTTTTAAATTCTACATTGCATAACTCAGACATGTTCTTTAAAAATTTTATAACAAACTGCGATTTTCCGCATCCGGAGCGCCAGTCTTGTTTAAATTCCTTAATGACCGGGATTCCCTCATGACCGTCTACCTGAAGTGCCACTATACCCTTGTTTACATGAGAGTGTGTATATGTGTGTGTGTGTGTGTCGTCATGTTTGTTTACATTTGTAATCCAGTGACCTCGGGTGACCGGGGTTCCCTAAGACTGGCCGGGATTCCCTCATGACCGTCTACCTGACGCCGAAACGTCTTGTTTACATTGCGTAATGACCATGTGTCGTCATGTTTGTCTACATTGCGTAATGACCATGTGTCGTCATGTTTGTTTACATCCAGTGACCTCGGGCTAAGACTGGCGCCAGTCTTGTTTACATTTTCTTAATGACCTGGGGATTCCCTAATGACTGTCTGCCCTAATGACTGTCTGCCCGAACTGTCCTTATACACTACTCTTGTGCTGTTCTGTCAGGAACTTTGGCACCCATCTGGCACAAAACTTATGGTATCCTAACTTTTTGGTGACAATTTCGTACAACAATGTTCGCGAAACTTGTGGGAAACAAAGTGAAAGTTCGGTTATTGTGAAACGGCGGTTTTCACGAATTTTTTCATTGACATTTGCAAACAGCTCATCACTCACAATGCTCGGTCTGCCACTCTTCTCTTCGTCATGAACATTACTTCGTCCACCCTACAGTCCGGACCTGGCACCTAGTGATTTCCACTTATTCCCGAAGATGAAGACTTGCCTTGCAACACAGCGCTTCGATGACGACGCAGATCTCCGCGCGGGCGTGACTGACTGGCTGGCGTCACAGGCGGCGGAATTCTACGACACGGGAATTTCAAAGCTAGTTCACCGATATGACAAATGTCTAAATTTGTTTGGCGATTATGTCGAAAAATAGTATTTTAGTTCCTCTTTCAAATGTATACAATAAAATTTTTTTCCTGTACTTAGTTTTTTTTTATCCAAAAACGTAATCTACTTTCTGAATAGCCCTCGTATTTATGGGCGATTTCCGAATAAGGGAACTGGATAACGGTACGTTCACATTGCGCGTGCGCAGTACACGACACCTGACCGCAAAGAATGTCGAGCGGTACTGGCACAAACTACAATCCTTTCTCTTTTCACAGAAATTAAAATGTTGGTATTTCGTCTATTTTTAGTCCAGTTTTGAGGTTTTAAATTATTTAACAGAAAATAACGCTAATAGTTCTTTGTAGGTTTTTAAAATGTTTTAGTAAGAACGTACGATAAAATGAATTCGAGTTTTTGAATTCAAAGTTAAAGAACGGTATTGGTTTTATTTTTTCGAGATATTTCATAGTTTCCAATGGCAGTAGCCTAATGTATAAACATGACAAAATTTAATAATACAGTGCTTATAACTTCTGTTACCATCTTAAATCACACGACTAAACACACCGAGATTTAAAAATTTAACAATTTTCTTCAAAAATATTTTTCTTGGCTAACCGCAAATGGAGTGCGGTTTAATTAAAACTTTCAGCTTTGCAGACTGGAACTTTTCACTTAAAAGAAGTTGTATAAAACTTTTTTTATAAATTAAGTGATGAGAATAAAAGACGGTTTTTAAGCAAAAACAAAAAATAAAATAATATTTGTAAAACGTGTTAAGCATGTGGTTGGAACTTTCTTAATGTTAACGTTTTGAAGGTTCCGCTACTGGTTTCGTGAAGCAGATAATACGAGGTGTGTTCAGAGAGTAACGAGAATTTTAATTTTTTGAACAAAATATTTATTTATTCTTCCACATTGATGTTGTCGCCTTCAAAATAGTCCCCATTGGAGATTATGCACTTGTGTCAGCGCTTCTTCCAATCCTCAAAACACTTCTCAAACTCGATCTATGAGATAGCCTTTAGTTCTTTCAGCGTTGCGCTTTTAATGTCATCTACGTCTGTAAAACGACGGACCTTTAAGGTTCTCTTTGTTTTTGGAAATGGGAAGAAGTTACACGGAGCCATGTCTGGCGAATATGGAGGCTGGGGTATCGTTACAATACTGTTTTTAGGCCAAAAATTCACGAACAAGCAATGAAGTGTGAGCTGATGCATTATCGTGGTGCAAAAGCCATGAATTGTTTTTCCACAGATCCGGAAGTTTTTTCGGATTGCTTCACGCAAACGGCGTCGAACTTGTAGGTAGTACTCCTTATTGATCGTTTCACCTGGTGGCAGGAATTCATGATGCACTGTGCCATTAATATCGAAGAACACAATGAGCATAACCTTCACTTTCGACCGAACTTGTCGAACCTTTTTCGGTTGGCGAGCCAGAATGCCTCCACTGGGATGATTGAGCCTTACTTTCGACGTAATATCCATAAACTCATGTTTCGTCACTTCTTATAATACGTTTCAGTAATTTTGCATCGTCGTTGACTTTATTTAGTGACTGCTGAGCAACTTCCATTCGCCGCTGTTTTTCGAATTTTGCTGCCACGCGTTTCATACACAAAACATTGGGAACAATGCCATGACATGATCCAATCGATATGCCAACATCATCAGCGACTGTTCATAACCATTTCTTTCACTTTTCACGTTTTAATCGGTTGTTAATGTGCTGGGGCGTCCAAGATGTTCATCATCTTTAACGTCTTCACGGCCTTCTTGGAAACGCTTATACCACTCGTAAACTCTTGCTTTACTCATAGCAGACTCACCATAGGCCTTTGTTATAATTTCACACACTTTGTTACACTTTATTCCATTTTTTACGCAAAATTTGATACAAATTCTTTGATCCATTTCCATTTAACGAACGAAAATCGCCGAGCTCATAAAAACACGTCTAACCTTAGTGGCTGTCACAGGCAAAGTCAACAATGAAAACAGCTGAAAGTTTTATCATACTTCAAGGGCATGTATCCCAACATAATACAAAAAAATGTTTGACAATCGGACTCTCCGAACCCGCGAAATTTGAAAAATTCTCGTTACTTTCTGAACACACCTCGTATATAGTGACATTCAGATGATTGGGCTTCTTATAAACCCGTAGAATACTTGGTCTAAAGCATTGTCAATTTTTTTTTAATTGTAATGTTCATATATTTTTTGAAAAATCGTTTCAATCAATTACGTCATACACAGCAGCGTTTCGGGATTTTTATATTTCTTTATCTAAGTGCTTGTGATAAAGTAGTGCTATTCGTATTTGAAGTATTCATTTTTTTCTACTCTTTTGCTCTTCAACAGTAAATAATTTAGGTGCCCTAATTACCCACTTTCAATTTTTAGTAGTTACTAGTAGTTACATTAAAGTATTACATAAATAGTTAATTTGAAAATGCAAAGACGAATCCTGACCGCCGTCAGGTTCATTGCCGAATTTTTAATGAAATTTAAAAGTATAAACGCTAATTTATACTGATTTATAAAAAAATGGATTGGCTTCCATTTTGAAACGGGGTTTTGCTTTGTAACCGTCTTTCTCAACTAATTACTGTAATCGATTTTCGTGCTGTCTCATTCAAATATTACTAAAATTACGAACATTAAAGCATAAACGCTCGCACTCGAAGACAAAATATTGAACCTCCTCTAAGGGGTTCGCGTTTTTTCAAAATACTGGCAACTATTGTTCATTTTCTAATGAACAGTCGCTAACAGTTATTTACGGTAAGTACGCCAAATCACTATTAATTACACAATTAATGTGACTGCACTAAATATTATTAAATCTAACATAGTGGAATCAAATTAGTAGTTTGAATATAACAGCCGCAGTTAGTGCTGCAACTTTGCTAACTGTTATACATTAACAATTAAGTTTACAATTATAACCAAGTTAAGGATTAATTGTAACAGATACGTCACAGCATTTCCAACTCCGGAGACTTTAATGACGTATTCTACCAAGTCTGAGGTGCAACTTTGCCAGTGATAAATCTGTTTTAGATTACGATAGATGTTCATGCATTGGGAAAAGCAATGGTAATGTTAACACTCGGCTTTTGGAAGATAGAACGTGTTTATAGGCAATCTTATTTCTATGAAATCAACTGATATCAGAAAATGAAAAATTAAAAAAATATGGTTTTAGAACCATTTTTTTAAAGCCCACATTGGAGCACACACAGTCAATTTAATTAAGTCTTTTGGTTTTTCTGCGTTCTTCTCAGTATTTTTTAAACTTATTGATCTCTGAAGTTTTAGTTCTTCCGAATATACTACGTTTCGTGGACGTTTTTCCCTAAACTGTAATTGGGTTTCCTGACTTTTTAAGATCGCTTTTTCCCTTCTTCCTGCTAATTGCTTCCTGGTTATTCCTAGTTCCTCCAAGTCCTGTTCCACCTCCTTCAACCAGTTGTTCTTAATTTTACATTTCAGTTGGTGGTCCAATAATCTCTTCGTAAGTTTACTCTCCTGTAATCGAGTTAAGTGTCCAAAGAAAGCCAATCTTCTTTTTCCTAAAAATGTTAGTGAGCTGCTCGTTGTTCCGATACAAGACCGCATTCGGCAACAGTCTGTACTGTCCTCCCACCAAATGTTTCTTATTAATAATTGTTCGGAGTACTCTCCTTTTCATTCTCTGGAGCTCCTCCGTTCTATTTAGGCTCTTTAGATTAAATAGGGTGTCCGAGGCGTAAGTTACGTTTGCCCTTATGACCGTGTTGCCTAAGTTTAGATTTTATAGAAAGCGATTTTTTTTTGTAGGTGTTCTGGGTCAAATAGAAGGCTTAATTTAGCTACTCTGTTAAGTATTGCTGGTTTTTTTCTGAGGTCTCTGGTAATAGTTTCTCCCAAGTACTTAAATTTATCGGTAATATTTAACCGGTCATTACCGATTTTTACGAACTTTTGTTCTGTCTTTCTTATTGGCATTATCTCTGTTTTCCTGAAGGAAATTTGGAGGCCGACTTTTTCTGCGATGTCTCTTAGTGATTCAATTTGGTGTGTTGTGTTTTCCCAGCTGTTCGATAAGAGTGCCAAATCGTCCCCAAAGGCTAAACAATTTAACCCTATCTTGTTCCAATTTTGATTTGCCCATTAACCTTGTTCCACTCTCTAATAACTTTTTCCAAAACACAGTTCAATAAGAGGGAGGAAAAGACTGTCTCCCTGCCGTAATCCCGTTTTCATCTCAAAAGGTTCCGTGATTTCTCCTCGGAACCTCACTTTAGATATAGTGTTCTGGAGAGTTAGTTTCACAAGGTTAATTAATTTCTGGTGCAAGCCAAATTCTTTGAGGGTGTTTAGGAGAGATTCCCTGTGGATACAATCACACGCCTTCTTAAAGTCTATGAAAGTTACTATTAAGTTCTTATTCATTTTCTTCTGGTAATCTATGATCCACTCCAGAGCCATTATCTGCTCTGGTCCACTCCTCCCTGGTCTAAATCCACCTTGATACTCTCCCAATTCTTGATCTACTTGTCCTTGGATCCTCCAGAGTAATATCTTAGAAAAGATTTTATATGTTACATCCAGTAGCGATATTCCTCTATAATTGTTTGGGTCGGCTTTATCTCCCTTTTTATGTAGTGGGTGTATCACCGCCGAGCTCCAATTTAAAGGGAACTCTTCATTTGTCATTTCTTCATTTAGAGCCATTTAAATTACATAATTTTAAATAATTAACACTATGTTGCGTCAAAATTGTTGTAATAATTTAAAACAGAACAATTTTACAGAAGAAAGTTACTATTATAATTGGAAGAAAATTATGGAACGAATTATATGCTGAGTTGGTTTATGGTTAGACAGCTTGTTTATGTTTAATGGTCAATGCAATAAAATATCACTGGTTTGAAAGTACAGAGGTATTTAAGGGGGGGGATGAGGGAGGAATAGATACGGAGAAATATAAAGGGAAACATTCATTTAAACTGTGTATTATGTGAATTGCTGTATTACAAATTTAAAATTTGTTGTCTAGTTCAATCCGGGTATTTGGCGACCCTGTTAAATAACGTTACGAATAATTAGTGATTTAGATATTGAACGATACGAATTAAAAGAGCTTCGGATGGTGATTTAGATATTTAGTGATACGAATAAACGGAACTTCGTTTAATTGGCTATCCGGATGATAAGTGTTAAAAAAAAATACTTTTTAGATAATTGGCAGCCTGAATAAATAGCGATTAGGGTAACTGGCGATCCAAGTTACCTTAATCGCATACTCGTCTGGATCGATAATTGATAATTCGGACGAATAATAGTTCGGATAATTGGTTATCAGGATAAATCTGTATAGTTGGAAATCCGTATAGGCCTAATGGCTTCTCAATAAGTAAAAATATGGATATTTATCAATATGAATAATTATCATATCGGATAATTAATTGGCGATCAGGATAAAGCTATTCGGATAATCACAATATGGATAAATGGCTATAGGGTTATTTAGACCTTAGTTTTCTAGCACTCAAAGCTTGCAAATCACTAAGGACAAGTACGAATTAATACTAAATCAAACAAGCACTTGTATAGTACGTATAAATACGTAGAGCCGCCTCGGTGGCCTAGTTGATAGCATACTAGGTTTTCACCCCGAGGATCCGGGTTCGATTCCCGGCCAGTGCTTGGCATTTTCATACGCTATAAATCATCCCATCGTCTGCATTAGCCGAAGTGTCCACAATAGTCGGACGTTAAAATATATATATATATATATATATATATATATATATACACGTAGTTTAACAACATACTTGACTTATTTATGTGTTTTTAGTATTTCGTCTCTTAATTATTATGTACTCTCTTGTACACGCTAATGGTTTTAGTTAATCCGCACGTTTGATAAATGAAACAAGACTTGTTAGAACACAATATTTAAACATTACACCACGTACTTTGGACGTACTCAGTACATTTACCTAGAGTTTGCGCTACGTGCTAATGGAAACATTGGCTGCACTCAGACAGAACACGTACACAGCGCTGGATGACGTGCGGTGGTTAATTTACAACATAATGTGCAACGACGTCAGTACATATTCAGATGGTAAGGTTTTGTTTTATTTTTATCGGAAATATTTCTTTACATTGTTTTATAGCTCTACGCAACTAGAAGCTGCTTTATTTGTCTTTCAGTTCTGGTATTGCGTAGTTTAATCAGTAATTACGATTCGCGCTTTATCAGCGAATTTCTGTTGCATAATGACCTATAGATCACACTTTAAGTGTATTTTAAGCGTCTTTTATGTGTTCGCGCTGTCATGTTCGCAATGTTGTCCATTTTAATTCATTCCGTGATACGAACAAATGTTTTTGCAATTTAGTTATTTAGCGGTGCGGATAAACGGCGCTTCGGATAATTGACTATCCGGATGATGAGTGATACAAAAATCTTTTTAGATAATTGACGGACTGAATAAATAGCGTTTAAAGTGGCGATCCGGATAATCGATTCTGATGGATAACGGTTCGGATAATCGGTGATCAGAATAAATAGCGGTATTTATAGTTAGCAATCCGTATAGTGGCGTCTGAATAAGTAACGATCCGGATATTTAGCAATATGGATAATTATCGTTTCGGGTAATTATCAATCGGAGTTAATAACGTTTCGGATAATCGAAATACGGATAAATCGGATTACTTAATCGCATTTTCGTTGCCCAACAAAATTTGTTCAACAGTATCAAAATTAAAGTATATAAATAAGAACGCAGTTTTATTCAACTGTAAAGCTTTATTACCCATTACAAATTTTGATCTTTTGCTGGTGATTTACAAGTGATATAATCAATGAAGATCAATGTACATACTCTACTTGTAAGTGATAAGCCTATGTAAAGGTACGAAACTTTTAGTGAGTAATAGTTTTACAGTGGGTTAAAACTGTGTTTTTATTTATATACTCTAATATGTTTGATTTACACGTAGATAAAAATCCTCAATTTTCAAAAAAACTGAAGTTTCAAAATGGCGGTAATTTTAAATCTTAAAAATTCGGTTTTAAAATTTACTCTACTATATAAACTTACAACATTTTTATACTTTAGGTAGCTTTTGACGTTTAAATAGGTAGTAAAGATACTTATAAAGTTACAAATGTATTAAGAAACTTTAGATGGATACCTACTTTTCAGTCTACATAATTAAAAAAAGTTTTTTCTACTTGGATATCTGTTTCACCTTTTTGTCTGAGCGTATCTCTGGAAAGTAATTGTATTTTATATAATGTATCTTTAAATGTAATGAAAAAATAAAAAACGAATTAATATGCCATGTTGGTTTGTTCAGTGCTCGTGGTCATTTTTATTTTTCAATATAATGTATCTTTAAATAAAATGAAAAAATAAAAAACGAATTAATATGCCATGTTGGTTTGTTCAGTGCTCGTGGTCATTTTTATTTTTCAATATAATGTATATTTAAATGAAATGAAAAAATAAAAAACGAATTAATATGCCATGTTGGTTTGTTCAGTGCTCGTGGTCATTTTTATTTTTCAATATAATGTATATTTAAATGAAATGAAAAAATAAAAAACGAATTAATATGCCATGTTGGTTTGTTCAGTGCTCGTGGTCATTTTTATTTTTCAATATAATGTATATTTAAATGAAATGAAAAAATAAAAAACGAATTAATATGCCATGTTGGTTTGTTCAGTGCTCGTGGTCATTTTTATTTTTCAATATAATGTATATTTAAATGAAATGAAAAATAAAAACTAATTAATATGCCATGTTGGTTTGTTCAGTGCTCGTGGTCATTTTTATTTTTCAATATAATGTATATTTAAATGAAATGAAAAAATAAAAAACGAATTAATATGCCATGTTGGTTTGTTCAGTGCTCGTGGTCATTTTTATTTTTCAATATAATGTATATTTAAATGAAATGAAAAAATAAAAAACTAATTAATATGCCATGTTGGTTTGTTCAGTGCTCGTGGTCATTTTTATTTTTCAATATAATGTATCTTTAAATAAAATGAAAAAATAAAAAACTAATTAATATGCCATGTTGGTTTGTACAGTGTTCGTGGTCATTTTTATTTTTCAATATAATGTATCTTTAAATAAAATGAAAAAATAAAAAACGAATTAATATGCCATGTTGGTTTGTTCAGTGCTCGTGGTCATTTTTATTTTTCAATATAATGTATCTTTAAATAAAATGAAAAAATAAAAAACGAATTAATATGCCATGTTGGTTTGTACAGTGCTCGTGGTCATTTTTATTTTTCAATATAATGTATCTTTAAATAAAATGAAAAAATAAAAAACGAATTAATATGCCATGTTGGTTTGTACAGTGCTCGTGGTCATTTTTATTTTTCAATATAATGTATCTTTAAATAAAATGAAAAAATAAAAAACCAATTAATATGCCATGTTGGTTTGTACAGTGCTCGTGGTCATTTTTATTTTTCAATATAATGTATCTTTAAATGAAATGAAAAAATAAAAAACGAATTAATATGCCATGTTGGTTTGTTCAGTGCTCGTGGTCATTTTTATTTTTCAATATAATGTATCTTTAAATGAAATGAAAAAATAAAAAACGAATTAATATGCCATGTTGGTTTGTACAGTGCTCGTGGTCATTTTTATTTTTCAATATAATGTATCTTTAAATGAAATGAAAAAATAAAAAACGAATTAATATGCCATGTTGGTTTGTTCAGTGCTCGTGGTCATTTTTATTTTTCATTCAGGTTTTCTCAAATTCGGTACGCGGGTTTTAGTTACGAATATTGAAACAAAAAGATATTTTTAACAACTGATTATTCGTTTTGTTTTTGTCCACACTTTTGGAAAAACAGTTGAATTTAAGAAAGTGTTTGTAATGTTTTTACAGTGTTGCTGTTGTTCCAGCAAAGAGCTAATTTTCACTTGAACGAGTGCTCAGTAGGTAATGTGCAGATTATCTTGGCAACGTGAGAAACGACACATCTTTCGGTACTTTAACCTGCACATTACCAAGATAATCTATGGAATATCTGATTTATGCACTTCAGTGATAATATATACCATTAATTTTTATTTCCCCGCAGGGGCGTGCAAATTAGCCTCACCTATTGAGAGGATTTAGACGTCCCTCGCGGTAATCGAGTCTAACACACACACACACACACACACACACACACACACACACACACACACACACACACACACACACACACACACACACACACACACACACACACACACACACACACACACACACACACACACACACACACACACACACACACACACACACACACACACACACACACTTACATTTAGCGAGGCGATAATAGTCTCAATGTGCTTTTCACCTTAAAATAAACAAAAATAAATAAAAAAATAAAATAAAAATAATAATAATTTTTAATTACCTCTGAAGAGACAATGGGGAAGTGTAGTGATCGCATATAAGCAAAATTTTAAATTCTGACGGATATGTAGCATTTTTTGGTTTCCTGAATCGAAAATAATATTTTTTTATCTGTGTATGTATCTGTTGGTACTAATCGAATAACAGATTTCTTGGCATGAAAGAGTAGTTACTCTTTGAGAACCATTTTGTAAAATGTCTTAATAACATCCTTTTTGCAGATCTACTGTAGTGTAAATGTAACAAAAATTAGTTTTTAAAAAATCTGTTCAATAGATTTTGATAAAATATCTTTCAGTTTTTATTATAATAACTATACCGTTTTGCGCAGCGTGATTGTTTTTAAACGTCTTCGAAATAATTTCATTGTAAGTAAGAAAGTTTGTTCTACACTTAAGGACATTTGGTTTAATTAAAGTTAACCGTAATTAGATCTGAACATAAGTCTTACACTTAGCTTACACAAGTAATTACTTGTTTATACAGCGGTTCTGAAAGTACGCTCGAGTTGCGAATTTCCAATAACCCTTTTCGTATTTGCTGTGCACTCGACTTGCTGCTGGAACTGAATAGATCAGCTGTTAAGTGTGCGAAGGGTGAGTTTGTTCCTAGAAGTACAATGAAGGACATCGTTACTAAATTATAAATTTATTGCGTTACCCGTGTCCTGCGATGTTGGCAATGTCACTTTGTAATAAGAAAACACACAGCGGTATCGGTAGCAGTTCTGTTCCGGAGAATTACTTTAGTATCTGTTCTGTATCTGAATGTGGAAACTAACAATTCGTTGCGCGCAACTGTCTCGCTGACGTGTTGGAAGCTGTTCTTCAATGTTTTTTTAATATTACCCTCTTTTTGAAACTTTCGATTTCACTGTCATAAACAGCATTGAAATGAGCGGATATTAGCATTTCTGACTTTCGAATAAAAGTTACAATTAACAAAACTAACAGTGACCGCAGTCGAGTTACATAATTTCATCAGATTTTGAAAAAGTGCGAAATACCGATTTATTTAATTTAACGCTGGCTGCGATTGATAGAACCATATTTTCAAGAAAAAGTCGAAAACGTTACTGATTTTTAAAGATTTGAAATGGCGGCCATTTTAGAATTGTCAAAACTATTATGCAAAATCCATTTTCGTGCCAAGTTTGAACCAAATCGAAATAATTTCCGTGGTGGTAACTCACAATAACAATGCTTCGTTGAGGAACAACCAATTATGGTTGATGTACTTGGATCCGGCAACAATTTAGGTTTTCGTATGTTTTATACAAAATTACATAAACAAATTTCTTGCAGTTTCGTTTTTATTCTGTTTCCAATGAAAATTATCTTGTAGTGAATTTATTAAACAATCAATAGGATGTATTATAAACAAATAACTGTTTCTATATTTGATGGTTACCAGCTAAGGCCGCCTCGGTGGCCTAGTTGATAGCGTACTGGGCTTTCACCCCGAGGACCCGGGTTCGATTCCCGGCCAGGGCATTTTCATACGCTATAAATCATCCCATCGTCTGCATTATCCCAAGTGTGCACAATAGTCGGACGTTAAACACCAAAAAGAGTTACCAGCTAAGTAATTACAAGCCTTTAGATAACTTCACTTTGGTTTGTTGCGGTTGAGCAAAATTTTGCAACCAATTTTCAAACTACTTTCAGAATTTTATTTCTTCTTCGTCTTGTATGCCTGTTGCGAATGTTGACGATTATCGTGTCTACCTTAATTTTTGTCATTATTGTAACATAGCCACCGGACCACATATTTAAATGATTAGGATTATGACCTATTCTTCCTGTCAGTGTATACCATACGTCCATATTGGTTTCAGTATTGACTTATGTAGTAATATTTTGTTAATGATTGAAAGTTTGGATTTGTGCCCAATCAGCCAGTACATATTTCTGAGTTTAATACCAAGTTGTTTACGCTTAGTAAAAATATGTTTCTGCCAATTCAGACGTCTGTCCAAATGAATTCCCAGGTACTTCACTTCTGAGGTCTGTGGTATCAGTTTTTTATTTTAATTTCTTTACATAATAAAGAAATAATTACTGATTAGGATTATGACCTAATCCCCCGTCAGTGGTCCATCCACTCACCTCATAAAGGCTACTGCGGTTTCGAAACTCTATAGTTTCATCTTCAGGCCATACAAAATGTTAAATCCCTCTGTCGAGGTCGTCACAAAGTCAAACAAAACATTAAAACATACATCCCAAACACTGAGCACAATTACACGTTTAAAATATTCACCATAAAATTCGGCTTGGCCAAGCTGCACACGCGACTCGTACGTCGTTACATTCCGGACTGTTTTTTTTTTTGCAGTCCGGAATGTAACGACGTACGAGTCGCGTGTGTAGCTTGGCCGGACATAACACGTCAGAGCAAGTTTAGACGACTAAAAAACACTTTAAATATACACTAATGTAAATAGTTATTTAATACTACTTGGTACTTCGTTAATGGTTAATATTTGTGTTTGCGAAATTTAATATATAGCACGAAAAGAGTAACAAAACTTTACATTATCTAGAATCCTTAACTTTGGAGTGACGTAGCGCGTTAATAGGCAGCTACAAGACGGCATGGAAACGTGATGAATGTCACAGAACGACGCTAGCGCTCCCCGCGATGACGTAATTAAACCTAGTTGCATGACAAGTTCTGTTATTAGGCAATTCGTATGACACCGCACCCACAGATCATGTTTCCATTGTTTACGGTGTACATGTAAAACCTTATGGGCGACATTTATCACTGTTAGCGCGCACGTTTAGGCCCTACAGTTTTATAGGGTGTAAGCGTAACGTTCACTTTCTGACATACGATTCCTTACAATTGTAGTTTTCCAAATTCGGTATATCTTAAAAATTCGTATTTTGAAAAATTATGTCGATAGTCAAATTTTCCGTTGCAACTTCAGAATCGTATTTCGGAGGGAAATACAAAATGGCGGCAGTGGGTGCTCTTTTAATTTGGGGTTGCTTGTTGTTACGTGGGGGCTTCGTTGTTTTATTTAGCTAAAATACTTGGGCCTAACTTGATAAAAATAAATAAATTATTTAATTGAACTTAGTAAAGTCTGCTATTTGAAAAGAAAGTATCTTTCTGGTTGGCAAAGTTATCAATGACTTTCTGGTTGAAACTTGGAATGTTCGTTTGTTAAATCTATTTCACTCGACAGCATTGCAAAAGCAGACAACCTTTCTTTTTGCGCAAGAAAGGATTTCATTCTTTTTATTGCTAGAAAACACCTTTCACACATGCACTTTCAATGCAGTTATTCACATCAACAAACATAACCTAAAAACATGACCGGTGTTCGTTGAAAATTGTACTGCTGTTAGCTGTCTGTAATTTACGTGCTGAAGTATTACAGCGCTACTAGTGGGGTTTGTGATCCCTAAATACACCAAGAAAACACTACGCCAGGTCTTTGTTCCCTACTTATTCCAATTTTATTTCTTTATTCCAATGTTATTTTAAAGCCGAGGCGGTGGTGTAGTTGATAGCGTACTGGGATTTCACCCCGAGGACCCGGGTTCGATTCCCGGCCAGGGCTTGGCATTTTCATACGCTATAAATCATCCCATCGTCTGCATTAGCCCCAGGGTGCACAATAGTCAAAAGTTAAAAAAAACTGTTATTTTTTCATAAGGCTAATACGTCACTGGGAGTGACTCTCTCGTTGCAACCAAGTATTATTCTGAATACTTTTTCAATCAGTTTTTTTTTGTAATGCATTATCTATCACTGTGAACAGCTAAAATCCACTGACGTATGGCTATCTATACTGTTTATGCACTATTTACTTGATAATATAACACTCCCCAGTATAAACTGACAGTCATTCTGTTCCAGGATTGACACCTGCGTAATTTAATTGGAATCATATTCATCTGAAACTGTCAGCAAAAATAATCCACGCGTCAATTAATTATAGTAAATTAAATTTTTATACTTACCCAGCCCGTGTGAAAATCCATTATTTAAAATTATTCCATTAATAACTTGCACAAACACTGGTAATACTTTAACATTCAATTAAATAATTTAAGAAAGTCTTTAACAAAACAGACTATAGCGTCAGTAACACAAATTTGTTTGACAGTGCCCCTGTTTAATAATCAGATATTTCGGGGGGGGGGGTAGGTGTTTTCTGTATATATATATATGTGTGTGTGTGTGTGTGTGTGTGTGTGTGTGTGTGTGTGTGTGTGTGTGTGTGTGTGTGTGCGCGCTCGTGAGAGAGAGTATTGAGAGGATTTAGACGTCCCTCAATCGCGGTACCCGAGTCAAATACACACTTACACTTACAACACTGCACTTACGACTTTAACACTTTACATTGATTTTTTTTGTGTGTTTAACGTCCGACTATAGTGCACACTTTGGCTAATGCAGACGATGGGATGATTTATAGCGTATGAAAATGCCAAGCCCTGGCCGGGAATCGAACCCGGGTCCTTGCGGGGGGAAAGCCCAGTACAGTATCAACTAGGCCACCGAGGCGGCACTTTACATTGAGGGAGGCGATAATAGCCTCAATGTACTTTTCGCTTTAAAATTAAAAAAAAAAATTAAAAAATATATGTGTGTGTGTGTGTGTGTGTGTGTGTGTGTGTGTGTGTGCGTGCGTGCGTGCGTGTGTGCGTGCGCGCGCGCGTGTAACTTTTACCGACCTATCAAACAGTGATCTACAGATCAGGATCGGTGCTCATTTTTAGGCTTTGGTTTTGGATCTTACCATGATACATAGTTGTTCAAAATGAAATTTTCTAAATAGGAAGAAACTAAAACTAAGGAAGAAACTAAAACAAGGGTGCAGACCAAACTAAGTACCAGACGCGAAAGGGTGCAGAAGGAACAAAACAAAAGGATTGGCTTGTAGGCCACTGTTCCAAAACAAGGATTACAATGGGCATCCGGCCCCAGTGAAACGTGGTGTTATAACAAGAAAACTCGCGCGTCCGACCTACAGCCATCCTGGGAAATTAACCAGTTCGGAGCGGAGTTTGTAAAACTTTGTGAAACTGTAATTTAACAAGTTTAGTCGAATTAGGAACGGATTCCAGCCGAGTCGAAGCAAAATGAAAACGTTCAACACGCTTAACAGGATGTTCAGTAAAACTTCGATCGAATTCGAGAATAATCGAGGCGCACAGTGCCTCGTAGACGTGATGGTAGCGAATTTTCCAACAATTGTTTTTTTTAACCGTTATTTTGACGTTTTACCACCATAATCAAAAATAAAATCTATACGTATTAGCATTTTAAACTATGAAATTATATAGGAAATACAATAATGAACCCTGACCGCTGTGCGATTCAATGTCTTAATTTTCAGCGGACTTTGAAAATGCATTATTCAAAGTCGTGCTGTTTTTAGCGGTGATTGTGATGGCGAAACTTTCAAAACTCTTCAAAACGAGAAAGTTGAACATTAAAGAAAAATTGAATCTGTTTTGTTGATTAATGAATTTGGTCAATATGTTATCAGCTCGATTTTTGTGTAAATTTTGAACTAAATCGGATCGAAATTGTGAACGTGAAAATGAAAAATTGTGAACTCGTACAACTATTTTCTCTTTTCGTATGTTGGAGTGTAATTATTAAGTGAGAAATATGTGTTTTATTTAATTACACTTTTTAAATTCCTTCGTCCTAGCGAGCACAGCAACGAATAAACCTCTTCACACGGTCCCCGCAGGGGGGTGCAGACTAGGTGCCCCTATTGAGAGGATTTAGACGTCCCTCGCTCTACCCGAGTCTAACACATACTTACAACACTACACTAAAGGCTTTAACACTTTACACTCACACTTACATTTAGGGAGGCGATAATAGCCTTAATGTGCTTTTCGCCTTAAAATAACAAAAACAAATCTTCACCACGTTCCCCACGATCCAGACGGACAGTCATAAGGCGACACGCATGAGACAGCGTGGCCACTTTCATGTCACAGAAATAAACTACGGCTACATTGTCCTATCGTCCTGCTCAATTTATGTCGAATTAGCAATTTTATATAACTTTACAGTTGGTAGTGAAGCAGTTTTTGTGGACTTATAGAACATATTTCTTTAGATATGTTCAATTTTTTTGCGGTTGAGGGAGCACTAAAAAAGTTTCAAGCGTTCCGCTTTCCAGCGACCCATAGTTTGGGAACCGCTGTTCTACAGGTCAGGATCGGCTGTCCTTTCAAAGTCCCGGTTCTGGGTGCCACCATAATGACCGCTCTAATAACGTCATTGCAAATTCGCTGTAAATGTAGTTTAATTGAAAGGAATAGTAGTCTAAATATTGGTTAAGGTTGTGCTTTAATCAAAGCGTTTTTTGTCATTCGTAATAGAGATTTCGCTATTACAGTATATTTCCATTGGTAAATGACCTACTAGAACGGCCTTGAATGTATCCATCGCGTGAGCGCGCGCGCGCGCGCGCACACACACACACACACACTAGCTGATGAAAGAGCAAAGTGCTGAGCCGCGGTATAATCATAAAACGGCAATTACAGAGGAGCGAAATCGGACCCTGGAGACATGGCAGCGACAGTGGGACGAATCAACAATTGGACGATGGACATACCAACTCACAGGTAACATCCAGGATGGAGCAAAAGGTATCATGGGGAGGTGGATTTCTATCTCACTGTACACGGTTGCTTCCGAGCTTACTTGTTCAGTTTCAGGCTGGGAACAGACTCGGCTTGTCCCCTCTGTCTTCTAGCAGTGGAGAAAGATGCGCAGCATGTGTTTTCCGGTGTTGGTGATTCGACGAGGAAGGATGAAGCTGCAAACATATCTGCGAGGCAGCATTACACCGGAAAGTCTGGTTGCGACATTTAAGGTTTCAGAGGTCAACTGGAGGGCCATTGCAGGATTCGCTGCAGTGGTCATGAACAGATTGAGGGCTGAGGATCGAGAAAACAAAGCCAACGCTGTAGAAGAGTAGGCGGTCAGCCAGTCCACCTTTCCACAAAGTGATGCCTGGCGGCAGTTCCGTGGGAGAGGGTTAAAGAAGATGAATGTTTTTGGTGGTTTTTTTAGTGGGTAACAATATATCTTGAGTTTGAGCTTGAGTTTGAACTTTGAGTCTCACACTCTGGAATAGTGCGGTACCCTACTCCAGGTAGTCTACAAAAGATTTTTCCCACCTTTTTTGGCATCGCAAACACACATACACACACACATACACAGATGTATATTCATGTAAAATAAAAGCTTTACTATACAACTAAGAACGGATACAGTTAACAGAGTACAGATCAGTATGATTTTCGTATACTTCGTATAAAGTAAGATAGGAGTCCAACTTGAACCGTAATTTGCCGACACCGTGGCGGAGATTGTTTGTCAAGTAAAACAAAGAAGAAGCTGGATATTAACTACATCCGCAAAGACGTGATTAATATGCAAGCGTTGTCACACCGTGAAATATAAACCTGCCCAGGTTGGATAACCAGGGTACTCACGCAAATTATTAATCTTACCGGGAACAACGGCAACAGCAGGAACACGTTCCTAAACGATGCGTTCCAAAATAACTATGTTTTTCCAATCGTTGTGCCACAGTTGTCTCGCTTGTAACAATTTGTACGTTTCGTTTTCTTGAATGTCATCACTGTTTCGACGACACATAATTCGATGAAAACTTTGTGCACATTGATCAGAGATCGTAAATGGGATTTGTAAGTACTAACCCCCCCCCCCCAATAACTGAATACCTAAAGAATAAAAGAAGGAATAATATTTTTTTTCAAAATTTTGTCACACTCGTATACATAAACCTTTTCAAACCAAATGTAAGACTCGTCCATGTCAGAGCTTCGTCCACTATGAAACCAAAATATTCAGTATTTTTGGATTGAATCAACTCTTAAAATATTTTTTGAGAAACTAGGTCAGTTCTACGTAACTTTTGTCGTTAGCTTTCGAAACGGATTTTTTTCAGAGGGAGCCGCCTCGGTGGCCTAGTTGATAGCGTAGTGGGCTTTCACCCCGAGGACTCGATTCGATTCCCGACCAGGACTTGGCATTTTCATAAGCTATAAATCATCCCATCGTTTGCATTAGCTCAAGTGTGCACAATAGTCGGACGTTAAAAATTAAAAGAAAAAAAAATGCAGAGGGAATGTTTGGATGTGAGATAGTTTGTGTGTTTGCACAGATGTGTTTAAAGCTATCTGAATTTTTGTTACAGGATAATGATCGCGATGAAGATTAGAACAAACAGAATACTCAGCACCTCATTGGGAAACCTTCTGTGGATATATACCTGCAGGTAAATAATACATGAAAAATAACCTATTAGTATATTTTAGTTCCTATTGTTTCAGTTAGTAATTGTTATTACTATTAGTATCCAACTGGCTTAATATTGGTGACAGTTACTACTAAATTAAGTGCAATAAATTGCTAAAGGAAATGGTGTCACTACCTCGAGGGTTTACCACCATCCCCACTTAACAGAAGAAGATCAAAGAAGAAGACAGACATCTACTATCCAACACCACCACTACCCCCACGAATCCAACACCTTCTCGTGCACCCAGGGATGACCCTAGGGGTCCCCCGGGGGGCTTGAGCACGAACCCGTGGTACCAGTATGGCAAAATACCTTAAGGCCTGGTAATATTGGTGACAGTAATATTTTTACTTACTGTTTAACGAGTACAAAGAGTAAACACGAACGTATTTTTAATTTAAGAATCAAACGATTGAGGAACTTCAAATTGTGACCAAGTGAACGAATATCGCTGGAGACTAAATTAATCGATTCATTCAACGAAGTTGGACATCCACGTCGATAAATACGTAATTTTTGAAGGCTTAAAAGTTCCTAGTTGTTCGTACGTATAAGGGAAACAATCCGAAGTGCCTTTTAAACGGCCATATCAGTTGTCAGTTCAGTTTCCGTTTCCGTTTCATTTTAGTTCGGAAGAAGGTTTGCTTTTACACGATCTGTTCAGTACTCACTGTTATTATTCGTTTCAGTTCTTTGTACAGCTCTCAACGTCTTTCACTGTCTGACTTTTTAAAGTTTTTTGTTGTAAGATTCGCGTAGCCTATACGAGGTGTTTTCTGAAAGTAAGGAGAATTTTAATTTTTTGAACAAAATATTTATTTATTCTTCTACATTGATGATGTCGCCTTCAAAATAGTCCCCATTGGAGATTATGCACTTGTGCCAGCGCTTCTTCCAATCCTCGAAACACTTCTCAAACTCGATCTTTGAGATAGCCTTTAGTTCTTTCAGCGATGCGCTTTTAATGTCGTCTATGGCTGTAAAACGACGGCCCTTTAAGGTTCTCTTTATTTTTGTAAATAGGAAAAAGTCACATGGAGCCATGTCTGGTGAATATGGAGGCTGGGGCATCGTTACAGTACTGTTTTTGGCCAAACATTCACGAACAAGCAATGAAGCTGGTGCATTATCGTGGTGCAAAAGCCATGAATTGTTTTTCCACAGATCCGGGCGTTTTTTTCGGATTGCTTCACGCAAACGGCGTTGAACTTGTAGGTAGTACTCCTTATTGACCTTTTCACTTGGTGCCAGGAATTCATGATGCACTGTGCTATTAATATCGAAGAACACAGTGAGCATAACCTTCACGTTCGACCGCACTTGTCGAACCTTTTTCGGTCTTGACGAGCCAGAATGCCTCCACTGGGATGTTAAGCCTTAGTTTCGACGTCATAGCCGTAAACCCATGTTTCGTCACCTGTTATAATACGTTTCAGTAATTCTGCATCGTTTTTGACTTCATTTAGTTACTCCTGGTCAACTTCGCCGCTGTTTTTGTTCAAAATTCAACAATTTAGGAACGAATTTTGATGTCACGCGTTTCATACACAAAACATCGGAAACAATGTCATGACATGATCCAATCGATATACCAACATCATCAGCGACCTCTCTAATTGTGATTCGGCGATTGTTCATAACCATTTCTTTCACTTTTTCCACGTTTTAATCGGTTGTTGATGTGCTGGGGCGTCCAGGGCGTTCGTCATCTTCAACGTCTTCACGGCCTTCTTAGAAACGCTTATACCACTCGTAAACTCTTGCTTTACTCATAGCAGACTCACCATAGTCCTTTGTTAACATTTCACACACTTTGTTACACTTTATTCCATTTTTACGCAAAATTTGATACAAATTCTTTGATCCATATCTTTAAACAAACGAAAATCGCCGAGCTCATAAAAACACGTCTAACCTTAGTGGCTGTCACAGACAAAGTCAACAATGAAAACAGCTTAAAGTTTTATCATACTTAAGGGCATGTATACCAACACCAACATAACAAAAAAATTTTTGACAATTGAACTCTCCAAATTTAAAAATTCTCTTTACTTTCTGAACACACCTCGTATGTGAGTTTCAGTTAATATTTAAGTTGTGTACCTACACTCCCGCGCAATTTAATACGAAAATAATTTTTAAGAGTTGCCCTTCCCTGTGCGTATCTAACTTTGTATAAAAATAATTAAATCATAATAGTGAAAAAGTATACAATCAGGCATGGTATACAGTGGTATAAAAAGTATACAATGGTAGTCACTTCTGTCGGCCATTCCCGCACTGCCTAAGTTCAAAAAAAAAAAAAAAACAATCACTCGCCTATCTGAATTTTCTAAACAACTAACAGCTGCGAATACATCTTCTTAATTAAAATCATTGAACCACTGAAGTAAGAAGCAATAACAAAACAAACGCAAACACGTACCAATGGGACCGTGGGTTTTGTATCGTTTTAAAATGTGTACTACCGTTAAATCCGCAGTATTAAAATATTTTCGTTCATCAGTTGAGTGCTTGCTTTCGTTCATTAGTTAAGTAACGCCTAGGCTTCTAGTTTTTCGCTTACATCATTTCGATATCATTTCACCATTTAAGAAGACAAATTATTGTTTGAAAGACACTTTCCTGGAACGTGCTTTATGTGAAGAATATTTTGTTTTTATTCTTTCTGTTTATAAAAGTTGTTAATTATTTGCGAAATACTACTGTTACACAATTCACGGCGGAATAACAGTTACAATTAGACGGAACCCTTTATTAGAACAGTTTTATGGTACTTTCGATAGCCAACAAGATACTGCTATACGAGCAAGTTCTAAGACCAATATGGACCTATTGTGCACCACTCTGGGGATGTAAGAGAAAAAGCAATAGTAAAATTATTCAAGTTTTTCAAAATTAAGTATTGAGAACGATCGTCAACGCCCCTTGGTATGTGAGAAATGAAAACATACATAAGGACCTAGGTGTTGAATCTGTTCAGGAAGCATTAAAAAGCTCTCGGTTAAGCATTATTGCAGGTTAGAACAGCATAATAATACAGAGATTGTCCAACTACTATGCCGCAGTGACAACATCACAAGAAGGCTGAAGAGGACCAAGCCAATTGACCTCTCCAGGCCGTAAACACATTGGGACCAGCCGTCGGACTGCACCCCAGCACACAGTGTGAACACAACGATAAAGAAAAATTACTAGATGGGGCACGCCTCAATTGTAAAAAAAAAAAAAAAAAAAATGTTGGTTGATTGTTGTGCCGTAAAGGTAATGTGAATTGAACGATATGAAACAAATATGTTTGGAAAATTAAATATTAAGGGCATATTAATATTAAGGGCATATTAATATTAAGGGCATATTAAGGGCCATATTGTACTATCAGAAAGCCGCCTCGGTGGCCTAGTTGATAGCGTACTGGGCTTTCACCCGAGGACCCGGGTTCGATTCCCGGCCAGAGCTTGGCATTTTCACACGCTATAAATCATCCCATCGTCTGCACTAGCCCAAGTGTGCACAATAGTCGGACGTTAAACACACACACAAAAAAAGAAAAACGTACTATCAGAAATGTTTGATGAAATACTTTTGAACGTTCTTTCATGATTAGTTTGTACCTCTTATCAAATTTTCACGAATTTTGAACATTTCGTAATATTTGACAAATATGTAGGTAATAACCTCAAAATATTGTATTTTCAAGCTGACTTGTCTTTGTTATTTCCGTTATACCGTGCAGTATAAAACGATTGCGAAATAATCTTCGACTTTTGAAGCTTTAACGATATATTTGTTTGTTTTATTATTAATAATATCACCACCTATTCTGTAATTAAATTAAGATACGAATTAATGGAAACTGTCACAAAATATTTGTTGTTAGTAGTAAAGTATAGGCCTAAGTCTTAAAATATGTGCAGTATAAAGTTATGTAATATTTTTAAACCATTCGGTCTTACCAAATCACTGTTCCTACAGTATTTTGAGTATTATAAAATTCTTTGTACATTTTTCCAACTACTAAAACGTCTCTTCTGCTTGACATAACGCATGAGAGATAGCACCTATAATTTTTTGTTGGTTGCCTGTATTTTTTTCCAGTTAGACTAATGAGGACGAGGAATCAGTGACTGTTAACGGTAAAAAGAAAGGCGACGGGAGCCACTGCGGCTCGAACTAAGTACTTTTAGGTGCTTTAGCCACTTCGAACACCGAGCCGCTTTTTTCATGTAAATAACGATAATCACTATCTTGTAAAACGTAAGCATCTTTTGCTGTATACTGACTTCTGCGATAAAATAATGAACTACTAAGCCAACAAGCTGCTAAATATTGTTTGTACAATTCAAGAATGTATAGTCCTAAAATATGTATAGTTATGTAACCCAGCCGGTTAAAGCAACCTGACAAATGTAATAGGTTTCCTTTGATGTAACTTTGACAAATATTTGAACAAGATATTCGTTAAAATGTAATGCATACTGACACACACACACACACACACACACACACACACACACACACACACACACACACACACACACACACACACACACACACAAACAAACACTCAAACACACACACAAATACACCCTTACACACTCACACACACAAAAACACAACCACTCAAACACACACACAGTCACGCAAACACACACACACACACAAATACACCTCCACACACACACACACACACACACACACACACACACACACACACACACACACACACACACACACTCACTCACTCACTCACTCACACACACACACACACACACACACACACACACACACACACACACACACACACACACACACACACACAAACACTCAAACACACACACACACACTCAAACACACACAGACGCAAACACACACACACACACACACACACACACACACACACACACACACACACACACACAAACACAACCACTCAAACACACACACTCACGCAAACACTCACGCAATCACATACAAAAAAACACACACACACAAACACACACATACGCGCGCGCGCGCGCAAACACGCAAACACACACACACAAATACACCCCCCCCACACACACACCACAATATTCAATGTAAATGCTATTATGACGGACCGCAATATGTCAGTGTGGAAAGAAATTTAGTAAAAATGGTAATACTTGTTCAACGTACATAAACATGTTAATACATGTTCAAACATGTAGAATGTGTCACGTGAATTAGTTTAAGTTTGTTTTAGACTTTATAGTTTAACTTTAAGCAACTATACAAGTCATTAAAACTTTGTTTACAGTATCCGTTAGTTGCTAACCTAACCTAACCCGCCTTGTTGCTTCTTGTGGCACTTTGTTAACTTTCCAGTACACACTGACACTGTGTTGCTAAACGGGCAGAGCCACTTAATGTCACGCGATAATTTGTAAGTGAAAAGTAAAAATATTATTTAACCTCTGTCAATTTATTTATTTCAGGATCAGTTTTCAAAATTTTGTAATTTTTTTATTTGTAAAGAGCACCATCATTACTAGTGATCACGTTTAGGCGCATGTTGCCCAACAGTAAGAGATTCGGCTACCTTGTAAATTGTTAATTACAAATTTATGTTACGAGAAATGTAAATTCTATTTGACCTTTGAGTTATTTTGCAGTATGAAATGTAACGTTAATAAAGTGGCCTTTCGATTCATTGGTCGTACGTCAATCACGATCGTGACCCACAGAAGGCTACTTTGTGTACTAATATTGTAATGTAATATTGCGTGTTAGTGATGTGCTAAGCGATTACTTTTTTATACCGATTACAGCTACCTAAGTATCGAGTACTAATACCGATTACAGCTACGTAAGTATCGAGTACTAATACCGATTACATAGTAATCATATGAGTACAAATATTAGAGTTGCGAATAACAGTCAGGTTAATTATGTTATCTGATATTTTTAAACAGTCTTCCATAGTAAATAATTTGTAATCTTCTAGAAAAAACAAAACACTGTAACTGCCTAATACTATCTCATCTTTATTTTCATAATGCATTGTAGTAGTTTAGTAAAAATATACTATTACTGTTCCAAAAGAATTAATCAAGGCTAAATTAACCTTAAACGCTGTTCGAGTTTATTTTGTATTATTTTTTTCATTATACGAAGTATCTTTGTAGTTAAAAAATAGGTCTTAAGGGTTTCATGGTATCAGAGAGTCTGTATGTCTATTTGCATCGCTCAGGGATTCTCAACGGGGTCCACGGGGGGTCTATTGAACTTTGAAGGAGATGATTGAATTCGGGTTGAACCTATGGAACTTTGAAGGAGATGATTGAATTCGGGTTGAACCAATGGAACTTTGAAGGAGATGGTTGAATACGGGTTGAACCTATAGAACTTTGAAGGAGATGATTGAATTCGGGTTGAACCTATGGAACTTTGAAGGGGATGGTTGAATTCGGGTTGAACCTATGGAACTTTGAAGGAGATGATTGAATTCGGGTTGAACCTATGGAACTTTGAAGGAGATGGTTGAATACGGGTTGAACCTATGGAACTTTGAAGGAGATGGTTGAATTCGGGTTGAACCTATGGAACTTTGAAGGGATTGAATATTATGGGTCGATGACATAAATTACATTTTTGACCCCGTAAGATATCAAAATGTGGTGATTTACGATTAATATTAACAAATATTTCCCCGGATATAAGTAAGATAGTCGAAGGCCATCTCATTAAAATTGTATGTATTTAGGTGATTTATATTTTATTTAAATTTCCGCTTATACAAACGTAATTATGTATAGTGTATATCTAATAATACAAAATACAAATTATTTAAAAAAAATTGTATTACTGAATTGCTTCTAATAAAGTGTTTTCGGCGATTTTTGTGAAACACATTGTATTTTTTTGTTGTTTAACGTCCGACTATTGCGCACACTTGGGCTAATGCAGACGATGGGATGATTTATACCGTATGAAAATGCCAAGCCCTGGCCGGGAATCGAACCCGGGTCTTCGGGGTGAAAGCCCAGTACGCTATCAACTAGGCCACGAGGCGGCTCAAACACATTGTATACATCTTCTTCTTCTTCCTCAAATGGTTCCTTTTGGTTCACACCATTTTGGATCTTGCCTCCCAATACAATCCAGGAAAGATTCTTCCCTGCTTCTCTCTATCCAGGCCCTCGCAGATCAGTAAGTGATCCTTGTTCATAACATACACATCTTTTGAACAAATCTTGCACTTGTCAGAGGTTATTAGTCTCATCCTATGGAGATGCTTTGCAAGACAATCGTGACCAGTTTCCAAGCGGAAATTTGCTACAGCTATTTTGCGTGGAAGCATCTTATTGTTCTGAAAAAGATTAAACGGATCATAGGTTTGTCTTGTAGGTTTTTCTTCATTTCACTAACAAATTTTTGCTGTGAGTCTGTTTTTAGTTTTCTTATAACTGCTTGTAATGACAGGGAGCCTGCTGGCTTTTGAATAATTTTTGTTCCTCTCTTCACCAAATTATCCGCAGCTTCATTTCCCATCAATCCCACGTGTGCAGGGACCCACTGCATTGCGATATTGCCAACATTATTTCTTATAATCTTGTAATTCTGTCTGATATTTTGTATTACTTTGCTTTTTGGATTATCATTATTGGCTATTGCCTGCAAAGACGATTTGGAGTCAACTAAGACCACTATGTTTGTGTTCAGCCATGGTCTCACAATCAGCTGTCACATTGTAAACATATGGGGTCTATAGAATTAAAAAAAAAATTAGGGGATGGGAGCAGAAAAAAGTTGAAAACCCCTGCTGTAGGCTAAATCAATTGGCAGATCTGGATGAAATTTTACATTAGATTTTCCCGTAGTTTTGTTAGTTCGACTGTTAAAAACGGATTTTCTTAAAATCCCTGTACTGAATATTTATACATCATTACGACAGATTTCGTTCAAATTTTGATCATAGATGAACTGGACGAATTAATGAAATTTATCGGCAGTAAATAGAAAAAAACAAGAATTAATTGAAATAATAATAACCTTTTTAAATTTGATGAAGGTGTTCAGAAAATGAGGACGTTTTTCTTGATTTACTTATAGTATTTTGATTGAAATATTTTTGGATTTTTGTTGGAATTGGTTTTGACATGGTTTGTGTAATATTTTGAACAATTAAAAAAAATATAATTAATATTAATTTGTTGTATATAAAGCAATGGTAAGTACAAATTGATCGAACAATACAGGAATTGCTGAAGCTACACCTCTGTGATTAATACACACGCTTTGAAGCATGAAGGATCGATACGAATCTATTAATGTCGCTAGAAGCACATTTTAAGCCTAATGCAGTTGACAAATGGCCGCCCTATAATAGACCTATCAACACAAGATGGCATCTCTCACGTCTGTTTATACAGTACAATGAATAGGGACCTTGCACTCGATAGTTGCTTTGGTCAATATATTTGGGCATGCGATAACGGACGCCTGGTTTTTGTGCATAATATCCACCAGAGATGAGATGGTATTTGAGTATCGAGTATTTTTACCGGTTACTTCCTAGTGAGTAACTTTATAGGTTATTTTATAGGTAACTTTATAGTGAGTATTTTTACCGGTTACTTTATAGGTTACTGGAAGGATCTAGTACAGATATATGGTTCTTTGGTCTTTGTATTCGTGATTACTGACAGACACCTGAATTTTTGTGCTAATATCAAATAAGATGGTATTTCAGAATCGAGTATTTGTACCGGTTACTAGGAAGGATATAGTAGAGTAATATAATTACCTGGTCTTTGTACTCATATGGGTATTGACGGAAGCCTGGTTTTTGTGCATAATATCAACCAGAGATGATATAGTATTTCAGTATCGAGTATTTTTATCGGTTACAAAGAAGAATCTAGTACAGATATATGGTTCTCTGGTCTTTGTACTCTTGATTACTGACAGACGCCTGATTTTTGTGCATAATATCAACTACATATAAGGTGGTATTTGAGTATAGAGTAATTGTACCGGTTACTAGGAAGAATATAGTACAGATATATGGTTCTCTGGTCTTTGTATTCGTGATTACTGACAGACGCCTGATTTTTGTGCATAATATCCGCTAGAGATGAGATGGTATTTGAGTATCGAGTAATTGTACCGGTTACTAGGAAGAATCTAGTACAGATATATGGTTCTCTGGCCTTTGTACTCATGTTGGTATTGATGGACGCCTGGTTTGTGCATAATATCAATTAGAGATGAGATGTTATTTCAGTATCGAGTATTTGTACCGGTTACTAGGAAGAATCTAGTACAAATATATGGTTCTCTGGTATTTCAATATTCGTGATTACTGACAGACGCCTGATTTTTGTGCATAATATCCATTAGAGATGAGATGGTATTTGAGTATTGAGTAATTGTACCGGTTACTAGGAAGAATCTAGTACAGATATATGGTTCTCTGGCCTTTGTACTCATGTTGGTATTGATGGACGCCTGGTTTGTGCATAATATCAATTAGAGATGAGATGTTATTTCAGTATCGAGTATTTGTACCGGTTACTAGGAAGAATCTAGTACAAATATATGGTTCACTGGTCTTTGTACTCTTGATTACTGACAGACGCCTGATTTTTGTGCATAATATCAACTACATATGAGGTGGTATTTGAGTATAGAGTAATTGTACCGGTTACTAGGAAGAATATAGTACAGATATATGGTTCTCTGGTCTTTGTATTCGTGATTACTGACAGACGCCTGATTTTTGTGCATAATATCCGCTAGAGATGAGATGGTATTTGAGTATCGAGTAATTGTACCGGTTACTAGGAAGAATCTAGTACAAATATATGGTTCTCTGGTATTTCAATATTCGTGATTACTGACAGACGCCTGATTTTTGTGCATAATATCCATTAGAGATGAGATGGTATTTGAGTATTGAGTAATTGTACCGGTTACTAGGAAGAATCTAGTACAGATATATGGTTCTCTGGCCTTTGTACTCATGTTGGTATTGATGGACGCCTGGTTTGTGCATAATATCAATTAGAGATGAGATGTTATTTCAGTATCGAGTATTTGTACCGGTTACTAGGAAAGATCTAGTGCAGCAATATAATTATCTGGCCTTCGTACTCATGTGCTTACTAACGGACACCTAATTTTTGTGTATATCAACTAGAGTTGAGGTGACATTTGAGTATCTAGTATTTGTACCGGTTACTAGGAAGGATCTAGTTCAGTAATATGGTTCTCTGATCTTAGTACTCATACGATTACTGTCGGACGCCTGATTTTTGAGCGTCTCAAGATGTCACCAGCAGCGAGTGCTCACGTATCTCTGATAAGGGTTATTATTCTAGTAGGTTTATATTTAATGCCATTGGACAAATTTGACTAATGAGGGTGGTTGTAACGTTGGTTTTATAGTTTATAAGTAGTACAGGATGATATTTTTCCGTAACATCCATATTTTGTGGCAGACTTATGAGAACGAGGGATCGTTGTTAACGGTAAGAGTAATGCTTACAGCAGTAAACCCAGTCTCGAACCTACGATCTTGAGGTGTGTTAATTTAGAGAAACAGCAGGCAGTACGGTTCTTTAGCACTTCAAACGTTTTGTGGTTTTCCTCATGGTTTCAGTTGTTTTTTACGGCTATAAAAAGGTCTGTTTTTTCTGGATGATCCGATTTGTGTGTGATTATTATAATTCCTTAATTATAGAAATTTACAGCCAAAAAATACTTTCAAAGCGAAAAAAAAACAGAGGACTTTTCTGAAGCTTTTCCTTCAAATCCGCAGGGATTTTTTTAAAAGTTATGTAACTTTTAACATTTTGAAAACCTGTAGCCTATTTGTTATGATCCGATTTGTATGATTTCTATAATTCCTTAATCATAGAAATTTACAGCCAAAAAAGTACTTCCAAAGCGAAAAAAACAGAGCACTTTTCTGAAGCTTTTCTTCAAACCTGCAGGGATTTTTGTTTTTCTTAAAGTTATGTGACTTTTAACATTTTGAAAACCTCTAGCCTATTTGTTATGAACCGATTTGTATGTTTTTTATAATTCCTTAATCATAGAAATTTACAGCCAAAAAAGTACTTTCAAAGCAAAAAAAAACAGAGCACTTTTCTGAAGCTTTTCTTCAAACCTGCAGGGATTTTTGTTTTTCTTAAAGTTATGTGACTTTTAACATTTTGAAAACCTCTAGCCTATTTGTTATGATCCAATTTGTATGTTTTTTATAATTCCTTAATCATAGAAATTTACAGCCAAAAAAGTACTTTCAAAGCAAAAAAAAATAGAGCACTTTTCTGAAGCTTTTCTTCAAAGCAAAAAAAAATAGAGCACTTTTCTGAAGCTTTTCTTCAAACCCGCAGGGATTTTTGTTTTTCTGATAGTTATGTGACTTTTAACATTTTGAAAACTTTTAGCCCATTTGTTTGTATAATAAAATTTAATTACCAGCAGATAGATCTACGGTGTTCCTGCACTTTTATATTATTATTGGACACTGACGTTAGAACGATAAACATTTAATTATAACGTGTTAATATACGTATTTTCGTTTTCAGCGCATCGTTATAAAATATAAAGTGATAATTGGTTATTATTCACAGGTAAGTAATAAGTTATCTCGTGACACAGCCAAGAACCTCAAAGTAAACCCCAAAACCCTCGGGAAATCAACCCTCTTGCTTTTGAACACAAACATAAATCTAACCTAACCCGGCTGCTACGTAAATAACGCACGCTGAAGATTACTCGCTTCTGCTAAATTGTGAAATGTCGAATGTTTAATAACAGTTGCCAACAAGACTTGAACGTCTATATTGTTATTTTAAACACTTGAATGGTACAAGTTGATTTACGGGAATAGATTTTGTAGGTAAACAGTGTGTGTGGAATAGACGTATTCTGAAACATTAGGCGTAAACAAATACATGAAATTTTAGTAATTTTTTATTAGTTTTAATATTGACAATTATTGACTTTCTTTAAGGTCAAAGGTCTGGAGCTTACCATTATGGCTTCAATAGCTCCTTGAACTTCCTATGACCTGTTCAATTTATAAAGCATTTGGTTTGACCAGTTTTTTTAAAATTTAGTACGTTACAGAAAATGAAATTTGCAAAGATTAGCAGCCGCCTCGGTGGTCTAGTGGATAGCGTACTAGGCTTTCACCCCAAGGACCCCGGGTTCGATTCCCGGCGAGGGCTTGGCATTTCCATACGCTATAAATCATCCCATCGTCTGCATTAGCCAAAGTGTGCACAATAGTCGGACGTTAAACATAAAAAAAAAAATGCAAAGATTAGCAGTGATTTATCATTAAATTTATGTTCTGCAGTTAAAGGTACAAGCACAAAATTTTTTTTGTATAACAGATTAGTGTAACTTCTGGCAGGAATATGAAACTTATTATTTTGAAATTTAATAAAAAAAAATATTTTGTTATAAAATATTTTACTTCCACGTATTATATAACCCACGTAACGTTATTTCTTTTCACGAAATGAACTTAAAATCACTTAAATACAAGAATGTAATTTCTGTCCATATTTATAAAACAGGATTATTACCTGATTAGGATTATGACCTATTCTTTCCGTCAATGGTCTATCCACTCACCTCATAAAGGCTTCCGTGGTTTCGAAACTCTACCGTTTCATCTTCAGGCCGTTATACAAAATGTTAAATCCCTCTGTCGAGGTCGTCACAAAGTCAAACAAAACATTAAAACATGCATCACAAACACTGAGCACAATTACACGTTTAAAATATTCATCATGAAATTCGGCTTGGCCAAGCTACACACGCGACTCGTACGTCGTTACATTCCGGACTGCGCAGTCTCCAACATTGTTATTAGTTACGGTGCGTCTGTTGGTTTTTGTTATTTATTCAAATCACTTATCCTTAAGCCATGTCATATATTAAATTTGATTTAAATGAAAGTTTTTCATTAAGGATGTTCTGTGGGTCTGATTTTTTGCTCTTGTAAATCTCAAACTCTTCAATCGCATCCATTTGTGACGATCTCGACAGATGAATTTTGTATAACATTTTGTATAACGGCCTGAAGATGAAACGATAGAGTTTCGAAACCGCGGTAGCCTTTACGAGGTGAGTGGATAGACCACTGAAGGGAAGAATAGGTCATAATCCTAATTATTTGAATATGTGGTCCGGTGGCTATGTTACAAATAATAAAACAATGTTGAAATTTGTCTTTAAAAATGGAATAAAGTTTTCTTGAGCTATTTTTTATCACAGTGTTAGCAGTTATGTGTAGAATATGGTATAAAGAATTAAATTATAGCATTAAAACATTGTTGCCAACATTATCTATCTAACAACACTAATATAAATCAGCTGTTATTTCATTATTAATTTTTTTTTGTCTATTTTTGCCTCCTTTTTCATGGACATGCCTGCAAGTCATACTTATACAAATTAATACGAAATTGAAGAAGTAAAGTGGTGGTGTGATTAGCAATAGTCACTCGCTAAGCTCTGCCTGTGACAAGTGAAATTAAACGTCAGTTAGCGCAGAGGTTACCTGACTGCAGTGTGACACGGGTAGGCTAGATAACGTACGGTTATATTTAATACAATATGTTGTCATAACGGGTTGTCAAGAAGCGCTTTCTGTTCTGGCAGTTAGTAATATAGCAGTGCTATTTTAACGCGGCGTTAAATTTTCGCGATCTGTTTTTATTCATTCGTTCGTTCCCCTTGACGACAACAGCTATAGATTAGGAAGCAAACACTTTATAAATCAAGCAAATTTCCGAGAATTTTGAAAAATTAAGAAAAATCCTTTTCATTGTTGCCATGTAATTAGGTTAAAACCGGCCGCCTCGGTGGCCTAGTTGATAGCGTACTGGGCTTTCACCCCGAGGACCCGGGTTCGATTCCCGGCTAGGGCTTGGCATTTTCATACGCTATAAATCGTCCCATCGTCTGCATTAGCCCAAGTGTGCACAATAGTCGGACGTTAAAATATGTATATATTTTTTTACACACACACACACACACACACACACACACACACACACACACACACACACACACACACACACATATGCCGCCTCGGTGGCCTAGTGGATAGCGTACTAGGCTTTCACCCCGAGGACCCGGGTTCGATTCTCGGCCAGGGCTTGGCATTTTCATACGCTATAAATCATCCCATCGTCTGCATGAGCCCAAGTCTGCAAACGTTAAAAAAAAAAAAAAAAAAAAAAAATTAAAAATTGTGTTTCAAACATATCTGTGAAACATTTTCCGTTGTTTTTTCCACACTGAAGGATCTTTAGACAATTTTCTGGGCTGTTGCTGGGTTTTCCATATTTTTACTGATAAAAGTCTGATAAATAAACTGCACCGTTAAACGTAAGTTTGACATCTAAAAGGCAGTTCAGGTGATTTGAATCCTATTCTGCCATTGGCTAATGGATACTTTTTGTAGGTTATGATAACGCGGAACATTTACGTTCTGTTCTAATGGAATTTGAGTAATTTTTCAGGCAAAAAATTTATTCGAATTTGCCACATAAAATTCCGTTAAGAATTTACTGCTAACTTTGTTAATTTTGGGTTATATGAGTTTTGATTCCAGATGCCTGAAATCGAAATTTAATATTTTCTTGTTTGTGACGGCCATGGTTCATTATTGCATTTACACTTTAATTTAAAATTTTAATATGTGAATTTATTCCGATCTAACAAACAAATCGATTTTCATAATTGCTTTGACAAGTTCGTTTTCAGCAAAGTCCTATCAATTGTTTTAAAATGATGACAATCCAAATTAAAAAAAAAAAAATTGTGCACGTTTTTCAAAACATTCCCTGCAGGGGTTGCAGTTTCTTGAGAGGATTTAGACGTCCCTCGAAGTACCCGAGTCTAACATACACTTGCACTTACAATACTACACTTATGACTTTAACACTTTACACTCGCACTTACATTTAGGGAGGCGATAATAGCCTCAATGTGCTATTCGCCTTAAAATAAATCAAAATATTTCACCGCCTTAATCAGCGATATAATCACAATAAATTAACATGCTCATTTGAAACGCTGTTCACAATGAAGAAATGGATTAAAAAAAGTTTAAGATAAAAAGTATTGTTTAAATTCAAGTTCGTGAAGCGAGACAGCTGCGTGAGCGATTATTTTTCTTGATAAGCCTTTCCCAGGATACAGTGGCAACACATGTTGGAATTGGAATAGTTTGAAAGTGGTTCGCTTGTAGCTGTAACTGCAACTGCCAAAGTTAAACACTTGATTAAAACTTGACTGGAATAAAGCGAACAGCTCCCAACAATTTGGTGCTTTTATTTACAAGTTATTTTAATTGCTTTCTCCGTTTACCGGCATTTACATTACATTACTGTATAACTATTTGGAATAGTTAACATTGTGAGCGGTGGTCTTATGAAAGTCGCGTGTAACTGTTGAAAGTTATGTTTAGGCAAACAGTAAGCACCTTTATTACAGTTAATGGCCGCATAGAAAGCTGCTTGTTGTCAGTACAGTAGGGCTGTTTAGTTAGCACGCGTGGGCCGAGGTGCTGGCTGCTAGGCGAGCGGGGGAAAGAGGCTTCGTCTCACTCCAGGATTGTGTCAGCTCAGTTACGTTTTTGGTGCAGTTAGTAGCGAAGTTTCCACGTGCACAGATAGCCGATCCAACTGTGAGAGAGAGAGAGAGAGAGAGAGAGAGAGACACACACACACACACACACACACACACACACACCACTGTACAGAGGCAGAAGGCACAAAAGCTGCACAAAGGCAAGTTCTGTCTTCTCCCTTTACTGCCGCTGCTGAAAATTAAGTTCTGTCTTCTCCCTATACTACCGCTGCTCAAAGACAATTTATGTCTTCTTCCTTTACTACCGCTGCTCAAAGACAATTTATGTCTTCTCCCTTTACTACCGCTGCTCAAAGACAATTTATGTCTTCTCCCTTTACTACCGCTGCACAAAGGCAAGTTCTGTCTTCTCCCTTTACTACCGCTGCTCAAAGACAATTTATGTCTTCTCCCTTTACTACCGCTGCACAAAGGCAAGTTCAGTCTTCTTCCTTTACTACCGCTGCACAAAGGCAAGTTCTGTATTCTCCCTTCACTGCGCTGCACACAGAAGCAGGTTCTGTCTTCTCCCTTTACTACCGCTGCTCAATTTATGTCTTCTCCCTTTACTACCGCTGCACAAAGGCAAGTTCTGTCTTCTCCCTTTACTACCGCTGCTCAAAGACAATTTATGTCTTCTCCCTTTACTACCGCTGCACAAAGGCAAGTTCTGTATTTTCCCTTCACTGCGCTGCACAAAGGCAAGTTCTGTATTCTCCCTTCACTGCGCTGCACACAGAAGCAGGTTCTGTCTTCTCCCTTTACTACCGCTGCTCAAAGACAATTTATGTCTTCTCCCTTTACTACCGCTGCACAAAGGCAAGTTATGTCTTCTCCCTTTACTACCGCTGCTCAAAGACAATTTATGTCTTCTCCCTTTACTACCGCTGCACAAAGGCAAGTTCTGTCTTCTCCCTTTACTACCGCTGCTCAAAGACAATTTATGTCTTCTTCCTTTACTACCGCTGCACAAAGGCAAGTTTTGTATTCTCCCTTCACTGCGCTGCACACAGAAGCAGGTTCTGTCTTCTCCCTCCACTGCGCTGCACAGAGGCAGGTTCTGTCTTCTCCCTCCACTGCGCTGCACAGAGGCAGGTTCTGTCTTATCCCTCCACTGCGCTGCACAGAGGCAGGTTCTGTCTTATCCCTCCACTGCGCTGCACACAGAAGCAGGTTCTGTCTTATCCCTCCACTGCGCTGCACAGAGGCAGGTTCTGTGTTATCCCTCCACTGCGCTGCACAGAGGCAGGTTCTGTCTTCTCCCTCCACTGCGCTGCACAGAGGCAAGATCTGTCTTATCCCTCCACTGCGCTGCACAGAGGCAGGTTCTGTCTTCTCCCTCCACTGCGCTGCACAGAGGCAGGTTCTGTCTTCTCCCTCCACTGCGCTGCACAGAGGCAGGTTCTGTCTTCTTCCTCCACTACCGATGATAAAGTACCTTTTGTGACATTGGTATAGGGCTTAATTTTGACAAAATATCCTTAGCTTCATTTTCTCAATGTAATGTTCATTAGTCGGAACGAAAACCTCTGGTGGGGAGGACATGTTCAGAAGACGAACAATACTGAGGGAGGAAGATCCTTAGGTAAGGGTCTATTTCGGTCTTTATCAATGTAATTTGAATATAAAATTCTAATATATACTTATTTTATTTCTAATAATAATAGTAAATTACAATTTCTGTAAAGGGTATGGTAAAGAAGAATACATTCGGAGTTCGCTTCTATCAGGTCGGCGAGACATCTTCGTGTGGCTATTATAGTTTTCCCCCGATAGCTTTCAAGTCGGATTTAACATTAACAGATTACATGTGAAAAGAAATTTTAATTGAAATCGTTACAGTAGATTTTATGAGAATTCGTTTTTTAAAAAGTTTCTTTTAGAAATGTGCAAACCTAACCTAAAAGCTAATGTTTAATCCGGAATATACACACGGTGGGAAAGATTAAGTGGAACTACGGTTTGCGGTAGTTTAAAATATATTATAACATCCATGAGTTAGACGCGAAGTTTGTAAACGTATGCGATAAAGTATTGCTGACTGAATTGTGATTTATTTCAAATTTTATGTAAAAGTTTAAGAAAATTCAATAAATTCAAGCTGTACTTCGAAAATAGGATTATCCTGTGTAATTCAATCGGGTCTGTTCTGACGCGCACTGTCGCTAGTGTAGAAAATATAAAATTACAAACTTTTATATGGAACGTGTAATTTATTTTTATTCTTTGCATACGATACGTACCCTTCTCAGGGAACATTACCCCTCCCGGTAGATCGAACAGGAAGCTTTCCTTATTACTTCTTATGTTTGCATTTTGTAGTAATTCAGATTTGTTAGGAAAATGCAATAGAATAATGTTTAACACAACGTTATTCACACTAGTAATCTCGAAAAGTGAGCATAATATTTTGGAAGCGGTTTATCAGATTTTGTTTAAAAACTGATCATATATCAAATTTTTGTACCAGCTGGAAAAAAATTACAGTTTCAAAATAAATCGAATAAACTCAACACGCAGCTGTCTCGCTGTCGTGATAGAAACGAATTTTTAAAAGTGTTTTCCTTTTTATCTTACCTTTGTTTTAACAGTTTTAGTCCTATTAAAATTTTTAATATCGTGCTTTCATTGTTAAAACGTTCAACAATTCAACAGAATTCATAATTTTGTATGCCTTCATTAATTATTGTGTTGTACGAGGGTTGTCCGTAGTAAGGTTCCCAAGTCGCTGCGAACGTTGTTAGCTTGCACCTTGGTTCCTCCGCTCCCAATCCCCACTCCGCGAGCGCTCTGCGACGCTTACGCGGGATTCGGTGACCTTGGCTTGCAGCTTGGTTCCTCCGCTCCCAATCCCCACTCCGCGAGTGCTCTGCGACGCTCAGTCTTGGCTTGGTAACCGTTAATAACGGATTTGCCTCTTCTGTCTCCCGTCAGGTGCGAATTACGTTCTGTGATTCGTTTTTTATGTGCAAAAAACACTGCGCCGGTGGACTTTAAGCAAAAAAACTTCTTTATAGTGTTTTATTTGCAGTACTTTTGCCTACACAATATTGCCTAGTTAACACAAATTTAATAGTTTGATTATACAAACCACTACGGTTCCGATTGATTAGGATAATCGACAAATATATGTACACGCACGCACGCAAGTACGTAAATATATTAGGAAAACGCGTTCGATTTTTTAAAACGACTATACATACATACAGTATTTATTCATTTCTTTATGGTGGGGGCTCGGTTGTCGAAGTGGCCTATGCATCGATCAGTCTACTACTGGTTCAGCTGCGCACCTATAGGTTCTCAGTTCGAACAGCAGTTGCTCCCGTTGCTTTTCCCTTACCGTTAACACTGATCCATTGCCCTCACTAGTTTAACTGGCATAACGTATGGACTTTAAGCAAACAAAACTTCTTTATAGTATTTTATTTGCAATACTTTTGCCTACACAATATTGCCTAGTTAACACAAATTAAAAATTAGTTTGACTATACAAACCACTACGGTTCCGATTGATTAGGATAATCAACTGCAATATATGTACACGCACGCACGCACGTAAATATATTAGGAAAAAGAGTTCGGTTTTTTAAAACGACTATACATACATACAGAATTTGTTCATTTCTTTATGATATGCCGCCTCGGTGGCCTAGTTGATAGAGTACTGGGCTTTCACCCCGAGGACCCGGGTTCGATTCCCGGCCAGGGCTTGGCATTTTCATCATCCCATCGTCTGCATTAGCCCAAGTTTGCACAATAGTCGGACGTTAAAAAAAAAATCATTTCTTTATGGTGGGGGCTCGGTTGTCGAAGTGGCCTATGCATCGATCAGTCTACTACTGGTTCAGCTGCGCACCTATAGGTTCTCAGTTCGAACAGCAGTTGCTCCCGTTGTTTTTCCCTTACCGTTAACACTGATCCCTTGTCCTCACTAGTTTAACTGGCATAAAGTATGGACTTTAAGCAAAAAAAAACTTCTTTATAGTGTTTTATTTGCAATACTTTTGCCGACACAATATTGCCTAGTTAACACAAATTAAACATTAGTTTGACTATACAAACCACTACGGTTCCGATTGATTAGGATAATCGACTGTAATATATGTACACGCACGCACGTAAAGCATTCGGTTTTTTAAAACGTGATTTAATTCAGGCTTGTTTTTAAGTTCACCTGAAAAGTTTAAAATTTTACGCCGTCTTTTATTGTAAAATAATAAAATAGTCGTGTATTAAAATAAAGTGATATAAAATTTTTGTTACTTTTTGTAAATTCACCTCCATTAAGTCAGTGAGGCAGCAGACTGTCGCTTTTATTATTTTATTAAATTAGTTTTCGTTTTTACGCATTATAGTTCCGATATAAAACAGTTATAGGCCTAGTAGTGATATAAAAACAGCTGTTAAAGTACCGATATCGAACACGGCTGTTCGTCACTATTAATTTCTTACGAAAAATGTCACTTTTTATAGCCCGGCTGTGTATGGTCTTATCAATTAGGAATATAGGAGTGTTTTTACAACAATCATTCTACGACTCGGGCAATCTTTGAAAATATTGTTTTAAAATTTGACCGTAAAAAAGATTTTGTTGTAAAGGAAAAGCTGTAGCACACTTTGCGCGGCTACAACTTTTGCGCCATTTTGTAACACTTATAACGTCTGGTGTTAAAAACGTTTTTCGAAAGTTTTTCAATTCCAACCGGTGTTTATTTTATGCGGAAAAGTCTGACTGGCTGCGTTAACTCTATTTGTAAACTGTCTTACGTGCGCCTGCTTAGCATAAACTGCGTATCAACATGTCCTAGTAACAAACTATTTTTTATAACTTGTAAAAGTACGCGACATTACTTTGGGTTAAAATACCTAAGCACTTTTATTTTCCCCTCTTATCAAGTACGTGTAATAGAAAGTATTCGATCGTAAAAAATATATTTTTATATTTTGGA
>CM040191.1:66271306-66298806 GCA_022606455.1 Callitettix versicolor
CTGAAAGTTTGCATACATTCTTGATTTAAGGCACAATTATATATCCTTTAATACATTTCTCACTTAACGTAACTTATTAATTAATTATTATTGAATAATTTTTTTACGATAAGAATGTTCGTGAAAGATAACAGCTGTAGCCACTACAAGGATCTGCGCCGAAGGATCTTATTTAAATTTGAACAGACTTTCATAGCTTACTAACATCTGTTTGTAGTAAAAAATAAAAGTTTTAATTTGAAATTATATTTTTATTTTAATTTTTGAAAACTTAACGTGTTGTCATTACAACGATTATATTTAGTCAGTAATTCTTTTTCATTATTTTAACATAGCCACCGGACCACATATTCAAATGATTAGGATTATTACCTATTCTTACCGTCAGTGGTCTATCCACTCACTTCATCAAGCTACCGCGGTTTTGAAACTCTATCGTTTCATCTTCAGGCCGTCATACAAAATGTTAAATCCCTCTGTCGTAGTCGTCACAAAGTCAAACAAAACATTAAAACACACATGACAAACACTGAGCATAATTACACGTTTAAAATATTCACCATGAAATTCGGCTTGGCCAAGCTACACACGCGACTGCTTTTTTTTGCAGTCCGGAATGTAACAACGTACGAGTCGCGTGTGTAGCTTGGCCGAGCCGAATTTCATGATGAATATTTTAAATGTGTAATTGTGCTTAGTGTTTGTGATGTATGTTTTAATGTTTTGTTTGACTTTGTGACGACCTCGACAGAGGGATTTAACATTTTGTATGGCCTGAAGATGAAACTATAGGGTTTCGAAACCGCGGTAGCCTTTATGAGGTGAGTGGATAGACCACTGACGGGGGATTAGGTCATAAGCGTAAACAACTTGGTATTAAACTCAGAAATATGACTGGCCGATTGGGCACAAATCCAAACTTTCAGTCATTAACAAAATATTACTACATAAGTCAATACTGAAACCAATATGGACGTATGGTATACAATTATGTTGTTCTCCTTGCAAATCAAATATTGCAATTTTACAACGCTTCCAATCCAAGATGCTACGTTTAATCCTTAACAGCTCCAAAAATAATCACACGTGAAATAATCCACAAGCAACTCAATATTCCGACCATCGCAGAAGAAATTGTAACTTATAGCAATAGCCAAATGTTTTGACTGAAAATTTAATGACGAGATCGACAACACGAAGGCTCAAGAGGAGAATACTTAGCGACCTGCCTGACAATTAACAGCTGACCTAACAGATATAACATTATGTAGCAATATTTTATTATTATTTGTATGTATCAATTTGTACATGCTTTCATGTCATTATTTTAGTCATACAATTTACTTAGTGTCCTGTAGACAGTATTTATTATTGTAAATACTAATAATAAAAAAAAATATATGTAAACTTTAACGTCATCCTGATGTCGTTTCTTGCTAATACATGTTTACAGCTACGAGCGTAATGAACAGTCAGATATGGCCCCGTTACGTATACACAGTATAACTACAAATGTTTGTCGAGAAGTAATCCTTCTCTTTAAATACTTCTTTAATAAAGGTAAAAAAACAGATATAAAGAAAACCGGAAGAAAATATAGCGAATGAAGATTCAAATCCAATTGTTTGGGCTTAATGGCGCGTGACTTTACTGCTGTACTGGGAAACTCATTTCAGAAAAGTTTTTCGATAAGGGAAAGTTCTAAAATATAAGTGGGTACTAAACACATGGTTGAATAATGCTATTTAATAACAAAAACAATGTTAACCTTAGTATACATGGTGTTTAGCCACCTCGGTGCGTACTGGGCTTTCACGCCGAGGACCCGGGTTCGATTCCCGGCCAGGGCTTTGCATTTTCATACGCTATAAATCATCCCACCGTCTGCATTAGCCCAAGTGTGCACAATAGTCGGACGTTAAACACCACAAAAAAAAAACGTGTTTCTTTAGTTCAGTTTTATTTTTAATAGAACACAGTAATCTTTGTTCTTTCGTTTAAATAAACCATGCGTCTTGCTGAACAAACTATCTCGCGAATTAATTACTAAATATATCTACAATTAAAGGATAATATATTAATATATCTTGGAAACAATTTTTAGAAAAATGTCTTCAATAGATTTTGTTCAAATTTTAATGAATTACTAAAAATTATAATTAAATTCTGTGTAAATAGTTCGCAACGAAAGCAAGTTATAATTTTAAAACAATAAATTATAAAGCTTATAAATTATAACTGAGCGCGTAGCTCAGAGACACGCGCTTTTGCAGTGAACGACCCTGTTTACACCGGTATCCGTGATTGACTTTAAATGAGGATGATGATTTGTACTTGCCTCTTATTTGTCAATTTTTCGTTAGTTTCTGTGGCCAAAAAAATATTTTTTATAGTTTATATTCTTGTTAACTACTTTTAGGTAATTTTATTGTGTTTCATAATATTTATTACCTTTCTGTTTGATTAGGACCACTTTACAGTCCACCTTTATATTGTTTTGATTTTAAGTTATTTATTCTCATTACGATTTTTCTGCACCACAACATTTGCCGTACGGGGCGTTAAGAAATATTCACTTCCACAAAGAGCAGGAAAAGGAACCATACGAATGTTACGTTACATTTCCCAAGAGTTTTTATTAACTTTAACTTATTTATTACTAAATGTATCATTAAAATTTGACAAGCCGATTTTAAGAAATTGTGCCTCTGATATTAAACATACCATTTTTTTAATTATTTTTTTTTTTAAACGTCCATACTTTATGCCAGTTAGACTAATGAGGACGAGGAATCAGTGTTAACGGTGAGGGTAAAGCAACGGGAGTATCTGCGGCAAAAATAAGAACCTGAAGTTTTGCAGTTTAGAGACACAGCAGACTGATTGGTGCTTTAGCCACATCGATCACCGCGCCCCCTGATTTCTTTTCTTTGCTAGGTTGAGAATATTATTGAGGAAAACAAATTTTATAGATAAATAGGAATAATATAGGTTGATATTTTGTTCAAAATTTAAAACAAGCGTCCTTGAACCATCTTTTCCTCACACTTAAAATGTCGGTTATTAATTTATAATTTATTTTTTAAAATCAGTGATCACGAAAGAAAAAAAGATTTATTAAAATTTGATATCGAATTTTTAAACTTTTGTTTATTTATCTTATAATGTAGCAAAAGTACTAATTATAAAAAAAGATAGACAAAAACAACGAATTAAGTGACATACATTACTTTATTTTTGTCTTGCCAGAACAGAAAGAAAGCTAAAACTGAATCAGTAAACGACAAAACCAGTAGTTATGCATGTATTTACGAGATGTATTGGGGAAGTGCGCGCCCCTCGACTTTAATGATTTACTACCCACTCTCGTGTGATGGGGGTAAATATTTCACCCCTGTGTTTCCTCTGCGGTGTGTACAGGCCAAACTAACGCAGAATCGCGTAAACAAACCTTGCATAATGCAGTGTAACCTGACCGTTTTAAGTCGTAGAACTGTGCACGCATCTGTTTCGCTGATGCGATGGAAGCGAATTCCGAAAACATCGCAACATTTTGTTACGCTTTTTTTGAAAATATTTTTTCACTGTCGTATTCAGCGTTACAATCTGTATAAATTAGCATTCGAATGTTTGAAATTACGTTGAAAATACGAAAATAAACCATGACCGCCGTCTGATGTATTTTTGTATGTCTTATAGCATCAAAAATCATGAAAGTTGTAACATACGATAATATTTTTTTAAACTTAAGAAGTTCGCCATTTTGAAACTAATAAACGAATTTTTCGGTGGCCTAGTCGATAGCGTATTGGGCTTTCACCCCGAGGACCCGGGTTCGATTCCCGGCATTTTCATGCCGGCTTGGCATTTTCATACGCTATAAATCATCCCATCTTCTGCATTAGCCCAAGTGTGCACAATAAAACGAATTTTTCTTCGTTACAAAGCTATTCAAGGGATTAAGAAAATCGATATTTTACCAATTTTGAATCAGATCGAAACAAAACTTGCAAACTAGAATATTATATTATAGCGTATAATATTATTTATAGATAGGTCTATATTTGTTTTTACAACTACAAAAACGAGTTATGTCAAGAGGATATCTAAAAAATTAATACAAGGCCCATTTTATAAAATTTGAATTATGTAATACATTATTTTACGACAAATAAAACCAAACGTTTTTGCTAACGCCCATACTTCTAGCGGTTTCAGTAATAAGGAAGGCATCGGCGTTGGCGGAGAGGATAGAGCTGTCTGCAGTAACTGCAGTCCCGAACCTACAGCGCATTTCTGACCGGTGTATTATTAGTACACAAGATAGAGTGCATTGATCGACTATAATTTACTTTTAAACTCGTACACTTAGAAAAAGCAAAATATATTTTAGTTGAATTAATTGCCCCCGATATTCGCGGAAAGGTAATCCCGAGGCCGGGGGAAACGAACATAAGTTGCTCACAATCTATCTTATTCCCGAGTAATAGCTGCTTGGAAGAATCAATCGTCCTTAATATTTTATTAACGGTAAGGGTCAAGACAGACGAATTACTGAGAAGAAAACTTGGATTTCCCGAAGGAATTGGGAACGTATTACTCCGGCGGGAATTCCTTTCTTTGATGGATATCCTTTGTAATCGTTTTCCCCTACTAATATGTTTATTTTTGAATATTTACTGTATTTTCGTGTACAACCAGTGATATTATTACTTCAGTACGTAATGTATAACTATATTTTCTACTGCTGTACAACTAGTATTTGTATACGATAGCAAACCAAGATTTTTTTTGTTTTAAGTCTGACTGGACAAAGAAAAGGTGATATATATATACACACATACACACACACACACACACACATATATATATATATATATATATATATATATATATATATATATATATATGTGTGTGTGTGTGTGTGTGTGTGTGTGTGTGTGTGTGTGTGTGTGTGTGTGTGTGTGTGTGTGTGTGTGCGCGCGCGTGTGTGTGAGTGTGTGTGTGTGTGTGTGTGTGTGTGTGTGTGTGTGTGTGTGTGTGTGTGTGTGTGTGTGTGTGCGTGCTGACTAGAATGAAAGTGATGTAAGTAATTCTTACTTTTGCGTAATTCTCTGTTTTGAAACTATTCGTAAGAAAAATCAATATTGCATATATTTAACTGGATTAGACGTATTTGTAATCAAACATACACTTTATTTCCTATGTGCACTTTTTTCTTTAAAAACATACATACGCATATAGGTTTTTTATATGCTTTGACTTACTATCATTCAAACCAGCTCGTGTACACACACACACACAAACACACACACACACACACACACACACACACACACACATATATATATATATATATATATATATATATACACACACACAAGCACACGCACACGCACGCACAATACATTCTCTTGAAAAATGGTATGAATATTTACATTTTGTACTGGATTGTTCTAGAAAAAAAAATTAAAAATATAAAAATTCTTAACTTCAAACATAAATACATTAAAAAGCACTTGATGTATACTATATTTATAATGGTATTTCTTTTTATATAATGTTTTTTTGTAATTTTTTTGTTTTTCATAAATGTCCTGTAATGCAAATTATTTTTTTGCAATCAAACACATCAGTTGATTCCCCAAAACAGAGTAATTCACTGCAAGATATTGAAACAATGCTAATGAAGAGGTTACGTTGTATAAAAAAACACTACAAACCTTTATTCATCTGTTAAATTGGTATCACATGTTACATTTATTTGTTAATATAGTACAGCTGTTACAGAGAAGTACCATCTCAATATTAAAGTTAGGAAATAATACGATTTTGGAAGGTTCTTTTAATTTAAAAAAAAAATGTATCTAATTAACGGTTGGGAAATAATTCTAATGCATATAAAATTCCATGCATTTAGAAAACGAATGGGTAAAATGCACTCGAATTTTGGCCGGAAATAAAACGCTTGCAGAACAATGCATTTTTTAGTGAATTTTCATATGAAAGATAATTTTTGGTTTTTTCACCAATAATGTTTCACTTTCAAATTGTGTACAAATGTTCACAGTAAGTGGTTTCCAATTACACGTTACATTTCGAAACGGTTAGTGATACACTTAGATTTAGTTGTACAAAGATATCTCTTAAAATATTATTCTATTATATAAAAATAACCAGTCATCGATATTAGCTGCATAGTTTTTAGATTAAATCAATTTATAAATGTATACGCTACCAGTCTAAGGACGCTACAATTTAGTTAAAACCTAATTAAGGACACTTGTTTCAAAGACGTTAAACGAATTATCGACTTAAGTAACTAAATTAGGAAAGGTGGAACCGAACTGAAATTTACTTAAGTTACTTTTAAATGTTTTGTAATTTCATTAACTGCGATTCGCTTAACATCTGAATTGTTGTAACAATTAACATCGTATTGTAGTAAGAAGAATACGAGTACAACTTAAAAGTAAAATTGACGCTCGTTATGAATACACGAGGTATTATGTTTAAAATAGTTTTTGTTTTTTAATGTCTAAAAATTAATCTTTTCAGGAACTAATGGTCAGTTTTAGTTTTGCTCTTTTTTTTAAGTGACCATAACATACGTTAATGTAAAAAAAATTAAGTTTTAGATTAAGATATTTTTTGTTTAATTTAAAAATGAATCCTGGCCGCACTCAGGTTCATTTTCGTTTTTGTGAATTTAAAAATGTTCACTGTCTTGCCTCACGACTCCTTTTTTTGTATTTAAAACTAACTTTATTTTTTGTAACCTTGGAAACAATTTGTAAACAACAAAAATGAATCCAAATATTGTAAAATAAAGTAACTTATAGTTTTCGTACAATTCAAACTTGAAAAAAATATTTTATGTCGATATTTAATTCTTTCACAGCCGGAATTCCTAGGGATGTAAAAGTATACTTACTGCCAGAAATATAGCGCGGTTAATTGTATGAAACTATATGTAATCCTCTTAGCATACGGCCTGTTAAGAACACCAGTGGGACAGAGAGAAAAACTGTGTGAGTATGAGGTCGAGTCTCTTCACTATAGCTGAGAAGTAACAGTTTGTAGACTTAGATTGGCAGACTCATTAAATTGTAGAGGGGAACTGGAGAGGCTACTACATGCGCGAGAAATTTTCTCGCAGGCTGTTTACAATGTGGCTGGACTTTACGTATTTTAGCCTAATACTTACTGTTTTGTTCGTACATATTATTGCACTTGACGAAGCTAGGGAAGGCAGATCATTATACTGAACACAGTGATTAAAGTAATTGTTCGTTTTTCTTGCTTTTTCTTGTTTTTTTTTCAAGTATGTGCAAACAAGGAATATGTTTGGTTAAACGGTTATGGTTCTTAGAAATCTGTACAGTACGTTTAGTAATACAGTAGTGTTTTGCTACAAGCACCTATGAACTAGAACCTCATAATGTAACGTATATGTAGGGCTTCATATGTGGGACAGCATACAACAGTATTTCAGGCTGAAGTGATGGCCATTAGTCGGAGCTTCAAGAAAGAACGTATTCATATTCATACCGATAGTCAGGCAGCAATAAAAGCACTTGCGGGTCCTATAATACAGTCCAAGCTGGTCTAGGAGTGTTGGAAGAACCTTGACGTTCTGTCCCGGGATAACCGGGTAACTCTTTACTGGGTTCCGGGGCATAGGGGAGTTGAGGGTAACGAGGAGGCAAACCGACTGGTTGGACTTGGATCTGCATCTGAATTTATCGGACCTGAGCCGGCTTTAGGGATTTCTCTATCGTTGGCCAGGTTCGCTGTTAATGGGTGGATTACATGTCAACACCAGGTAAAATGGAACAACCTTCATGGGCATTCCCATAGTAAACGTCTCTTAAGCAAAATTCCTTCTTGAGGAATCAAAGGGGCAGCAGATGTCCTGGGCAGAGCACAACTCAGGAGGATAATGGGGCTCATAACAGTGCACATGAAAAGGATAGATGTATACCAAGGAGAAACCGTGTGTAGATTGTGCAGGAAGGAGGAGGAAACTGCAGGTCATATAATTTATGATTGTGAGGCTCTTCCTAGTAGGAGGCTAGGGGTTTTTGGTTTCCAAGACCTTAGGAATCTTCAGCAGATTGTGCTAGTCAATGGGTTGTTGGAACTTATTAGGGACACCAATCTGCTGTACTAGGTATTTTAAGAGGTAAGTTTCACAATAGGTCAATCGATCGCAGTGCCTGGAGTTGAATTATCCCTTCCTCTAGTATTAATCTTAATCTTAACTCCGGCTTGAACTAAGAACCTTTAGGTGCGCAGTTGAGTGACGCATTAGACTGACCAATGCTCTATACTCTGTACCAACTTGTTTACTTTAAAAGGTTCGAGAGAAAGAGAGAAAATGAGATAGGGAGAGAGATAGAGGGAGAGGGGCAGAAAGAGAAGGGGAGGGAGGGAAGGAGAGAGAGAGAGAGAGAGAGAGAGAGAGAGAGAGAGAGAGAGAGAGAGAGAAATCCGTCCAAGTTTAAAAATGGCGACTACTTTACAAAATTGGTCACACTTTTTTGAAAGTCTAATTTTATTATACTAATATCAGCGTTAAAATCTACATTCATTGGCAATTTAAATTCTTAATTTCGAAGTTAAAAGTGGTAATATATGCGTACTTTAAGAGTGATTATGATTGCGAAAAACGATTTTGAAATTTTTTCCATCTCGTGAGCGAGGCAGCTGCGTGCCGTGTTATTTTAACGTTACCAGTCTGCTGAACTGAGTATTTTAAGAGGTAAGTTGCACAATAGGTCAGTCGATCGCAGTGCCTGGGGTTGAACTTCCTCTAGTAATCTTAATATGTAGGGCTGTACTGGGGCTGTTGAAGAGATGTTTTTTAAACTTCAGTTAGATAATACGATCATCCACTTTCAAAAACCCATTAAATAGGGAATGTCATGTACTTATAAGGGCATTTCGTTTCCTGAGTTTATTGGCAAATATAGTAATTAATAAACACGGGAAAGTAAAAGAAGAAAATATTTCCTTAATCTTATACAAACAAATTTCTGTGTAATATCGTAACGTGATCGTACTTCAAAAATATATCAAAGTATGATTTTAGGGCCCCAAAACAACAGATTTTCATCGAATTATCTCGAAACAGGCTTCGTATAATACAGTGCAACGTAAATGGACCTCGAAACAGACAACATCATTATCCCTGTGTATTATTAATTAATTTAATCAATGTACTGAATCCATTAAAATGGCAACTTGCCAGTGCAGAACTACTTACCAATTAATATTGTGTAACAGGGGTGTGAGTGTGTGCAAATTGATATTTTGCTATTAGCATACCAAAGCAAGCCAGAACGTAATTTTAAACAGTTGAGAACTGTTTGTCTGCTACAACTACCCCGACTCACCCCTAAACATAGGTCGTTATATACTTCAGCGTACATCCAACAAGATACAAAACATTCTGCTATGTTATAAAGATTAAAAAAAATATATATATTAAAAAGAGTTGCAGTGGAACATGCATCCTTAAAAAATCATGAAATTTTATTTGTTGACATTTTTATTCGTAAGTCTTTTAAGAATCATAGAATGTTATTTCCCAAAATTGCCAGCTGAACAGTATGTGATTCACCTTGACATTTTCACAACACAACAGTGCAGCTTAGTGTTTTGGCCTCCGTCCAATGTTGATATTAGTAATGGCAACAACCCAAATGCCCGCAAACAGCTTCAACAAGGTGATTTAACGATAGTTATTAATTAAATAATCATTATTTGACGAAATTTCATTGATGATGTATAATCCAGCCTCCTAGTAAACGGCCTGCACGAGAATTTCTCAAGCATTTATAAGTCCTCTCTATCTCCCTCCAACAGTCCAGTGACACAGAGTCTGTCAATCTGACTATGTTACTACTCAGCGATATTGAAGGAAAAGTAAGTAGGCTATGGTGAGAGAGCGGGGACTCGACCTCTCACTCGCACATTTTTTCTCTCCGCACTGGTGTTCTTAGCAGGCCGTTTTCTAAGCGGCTGTCCTATAGTTGTCGATGGCTTTATTGATGACGACGAAAGTATCAACGATGACGATATCGTTAATGATGTCGGTTATTACGATAACGATAAAGATTTAGCAATCATATAAATGTTGATGGTAATGAGGTCGATTGTAATGATATATAATTAATATATATCATTATAATTAATAATATATAACATATAATTAATATATATATATGCGATGATAACCTTCACGGTTTTTCGCCGGGGGAAACATATATATATATATATATATATATATGTGTGTGTGTGTGTGTGTGTGTGTGTGTGTTGTGTGTGTATTATTATTATTTGCGTAGAGACCCTGTTGGATCACGCAAAGCACTCCGACTCATGTCTTGTTCCTTCTAATCCGCCTCGGTGGCCTAGTTGATAGCGTACTGGGTTTTCACCCCGAGGACCTGAGTTCGATTCCCTGCCAGGGCTTGGCATTTTCATACGCTATAAATCATCCCATCATCTGCATTAGCCCAAGTGTGCACAATAGTCGGACGTTAAACAAAAAAAAAAATCTAATCCTCCACACCTCCCTCATCCTGTCCCCATGAATCCTCCTCCATTTTACCCCCGCTCTCTTTGGGATTTCATTCTATGGGATTTTCCACCCGAGCATCTTTCTCCTGTATGCGTTCCTCTCTTCAATGTCTGTTGAGTCTATTTCTGCGTCATGTAGTTCTATTCTGACTTGTGTGATCCACGACGTTGTTGATTTGACTGTTTGTATATACTTAAGGATTCTGTTGGCAAGTCTCGTTGTTGGGAGTCTACTGATGTGTCCATAGAATTGAAACCTCCTTCTTCTGATATTTGCTGTCAGGTTCGATATATTCTCTGTGGTCTTCCGGGAGTGCAACCTGTATCCGTCTTCTGTTAATCTAGGGCCAAGGATCTTTATATATTTATTGATGGTGCCGAAGATAACGATTACAATGACGATGACGATGATGATCGCAATCTAGGCTAAACAGATTTTGAAAATGACATTTTTGTAAAAGAAAGATAAATAACATTTGAACATACCGCTCTCAATAACTCCTTGCAATGCTTGTATCTTTTATCATCTTAGTAAACTCTTGACGTCTGATCGTTTGAACCCTTCTTTTTTCTCTCAAACCTAACATTCTTAGAGCGTCCTCAGAGTCGTCAGCCAGCGCTCTCGTAGTTCTTCCTCTGTTGTCATTTCAATCCTCTTTCCATCTTTATTACTTTAACCGTACGATTTTCAACACTTTTATCACAGACACAGTGTCCCGCTCCTAATACGATCCCTTGGATATTGGTTCGTTCTTAATTTTCCGGATCTCTTCTCCGACAAAATCTGCTCATGTGTTTGCTTTATTTTTCTGTTGGTCACGCTTTAAGCATCACTTCCGTAAGTCCTAACCAATTATTTCTAATATCGTGTTGAGCGGTAATAATTTTAATTAACCGATTCCGAAAATAAGTTTAACGAAACATAAGTATTTCCTTTTGTACAATTTTGTTTGATTTTTAATATTAACGCTTCCAGTTGATCTTTAAGTGTACGAGTTAATTAATATAATATAATTAATTAATTAATTAATATAATATAATAATATATAACATATAATTTATATATATATATATATATATATATATATATATATATATATATATATATATATATATATCGGCGATGATAACCTTCACGGTTTTTCGACGGGAGAAATATATATATATATATATATATATATATATATATATATATATATATATATATATATATATACACGTCACGCGCGCGCGTGTGCGTGCGTGCGTGCGTGCGTGCGTGTGCGTGCGTGTGTGTGTGTGTGTGTGTGTGTGTGTGTGTGTGTGTGTGTGTGTGTGTGTGTGTGTGTGTGTGTGTGTGTGTGTGTGTGTGTGTGTGTGTGTGTGTGTGTGTTAATGGTATCGTTATTCAAGTAATAATATTCATTTCACGTACATTTACTTACAAAGATGATCAAAAAGAAATTAAATTTCAAATGTTAAGAAAGTTTGTCCAAGGCCACCACACTTTTTATCACTGTAGGCAGGTAATAAATGCCAATGAAGTATTCAATTGTTTACGCTAATTGAATTTAACTATAAATTAAAGTTGATACTTTAAAGCGTGAATGACAATCCCACTAAACTACCGGGTCATGTTATAGCCTAGTTTTTCAGTCCTGGATCAATAAAATTTATTTTTCACTTCACATCATGCAAGCGTGCATTTCCATCATTTATATCCGAACAAAACATTTCTATTGTAAAGACGAGAGTTACCGGGGCCAACAAAAGCCAGCAATATCCTTTTCTGAATTAATTTGCATATTGATTGGAAAATTATCATTTAGCTGGTTTAAACGACCTGACTGTAATAAAATTTCGAAATTCATTTACTCTAACTTACCAGCGGAAAAAAATTCATTTGAATTCCCTCGTCGATTTTGCTTTTGTATGTAAATTGATCCCGGGGTATTTTTTTTCACGTTTCATCCGAAAAAATGAAAGAGTTAACTTAAAAATAATATTTCGGGTTGTGTTTTTTTTTACAAAACACAATTACAACCGGCTTTCTGCAGTATATGTGAAGAGCATTACTTAAAGTAACTCACTTTCAAATACTTCAGTAAAGAAACTCTTACAGAAGCTAAAAGATCTGTTATTGAACCAAAAAATTTAAAAAAATCACTTATCATATTTTCTCTTCCTTTTTATTTTAATTACGATAATTTGTTCGAAAACATGTTAAATTAACATAGCTAGTTTTTAACAACGTAACCTGAGACTTATTCAGTGAAATCAGCTGAAAACGAGTTAATATGACATAACTGTTCTTTTAATATAACAACCAAAATTAAATTATTAATCAACTTAAATCAATCAAACTTCTTCGTAGTTTCCGTGGTGTAGTGGTTATCAGGTGCGCCACACACGCGCAAGGTTTTCGGTTCAATCCTGGACGAAAACAGTAATTTTTAATTATAATTAATTTAACATGAGACATGCGACGCTCAAAATATCCTGTTATAGGCTTATATCAATATAGGCTATATATATATATATATATATATATATATATATATATATATATATATATATATATATATATATATATATACTAGTTGTTACCCGTTGCGGCTTTGCCTGCAATTATAATGTAAGCAATAAAATTTATCAGAATGTAAGCAATTTTCAAAATCAGAGTAGGTAATTTCATTTTAATATATTGCTTTATACAATATTATATGATTTATGGTTTTCGGCAAAGACAAATACATTTTTGTTACTCGATACGCTAAAACAGGGTCATGTCTTATTTTAATAAAATACAGTATTATTAAAAAGTCATTATTATACAATTAAACTGGAATAGTATTGTGTTTATCTCAGATACCTAAAACGTGTTCACACCAAATGTAATCTCATTTGGTCCAGTAGTTAAAGTGTATTTTAATAACAAACAAATAAACAAAAACAAACTTTCAGAAATATAATATGATTAGCTGTTACCCATCACGGCTTTGCCCGCAATCATAATATACATTAAAGATCATGCATTACCGTGTTAGTTAAGTAACTCTTTAAAAAAAATTAAGGTTTTTTTCCTGCATCGCCGTTTAACCCAACAACCGTGTCAGTTAGGTTTGGAGTACTCTTTTTAAAAAAATAAATAAAGGTTTTTTTTAATGCTTCACCGTGTTAAGCCTAACAACCATATTAGTTTGCTAATGGAGTATTCTGTAAAAAAATATAAAGATTTTTCACGCATCACTATGTTAGGCCTAACAACCGTGTCAGGATATGTAGCCTAGTATTTTAAAAAAAAATATAAAGGTTTTTTGACGCATCACCGTGATAGGTCCAACAACCGTGTCAGGATATGTAGTACTCTTTAAAAAAATATAAAGGTTTTTTCATGCATCACCGTGTTAGTTAAGTTATGGAGTACGCTTTAAAAAAAATATAAAGTTTTTTCCATGCATAACCGTATTAGGCCCAACAAACGTGTCAGTTAGGTTATGGAGTACTCTTTTGAAAAAAATAAATAAAGGTTCTTTTAATGCATCACCGTGTTAGGCCTAACAACTATGTTAGTTAGCTTATGGAGTATTCTTTAAAAAAATATAAAGATTTATCACGCATCACTATGTTAGGCCTGACAACCGTGTCAGTTAAGGTTTGGAAAATCTTTAAAAAAATAAAGGTTTATTTCACACATCACAATGATAGGCCCAACAATCATTTGCCTAAGTAAAGTTAGGATATGTAGTATTCTTTAAAAAAATATAAAAGTTTTTTTACATATCACCGTGTTAGGCCTAATGACCGTGTCAGTTAATATACTTAGTATTCTTTTAAAAAATTTAAAGGTTTTTTCACACATCACCGTGATAGGCCTAACAACTGTGTCACTTAGGTTATCCACTATTCTTTTAAAAAATGGGTTTCCTATCACCTAAACCCGTGTTAGACGTATTTTTATTGTTTTACTGATCTGTAGATCAGTAAAACAATAAAAATACGTCTAAAATCAGTACAACACGGTACCGATTTTCGCCGGTAGCAATTTTGAGGTTATGTTGGTCACTTTTATTTTCAAATTTTATCGTACTTCTCCTGCTTTCATATTTTGAATTTTTGCTTTTGGGCACATAATAAAGCATTTTAGTAAGAAAAATATCGAAAACTCCAATAGATGCTGCACTGCATATTTACCATTTTTTCATATAATGTAATTACACAAATATATATACTACCTTACAATTAAAGTATTCTAATAAAATTGTATATAATATATATATTCTGCACTCTGGTTTAAAAACATTGAATAGTCTTAAATGAAAAATACCAGATTGTGATTATTAGATGAAAATGTAACATTAAAAACAATAATTTTGCAATAAATAAAACATAGAATAAGATTTGTAAAATGGAATTAGATCTATGTCCATCTCAGGTGCCTAAATCTCATGTTCAGTAAACAGTAATTAAACCTAACTATAGTTAACAGATGTTAAAAAGCTAAAAACTGATAATTATTTTGGGCTGGGTAGGTAGTATAATGATGTTTTGTAAAACGGGAATAGGCCTATATGTATCTCTGATACTTAAACCATATACGTACCAAATTTCATCTCAATTGGTATAGTGGTTAAAGCGTGATTGAATAACAAGCAAACAAACAAACAAACAAACAAACAAACAAATAAACAAACAAACAAACAAACAAACACACAAACTTTCAGAAATATAATATGAATTAGATATATATATCGACAATTTTGCTACGATTTTATTTAAACTTGGCACATCAATCGATTATGGTAATAGGTTTCTACCAGTTCTAAATATTCTATTTTTGGCCCTCTTCCGTAGACAATTTTGCTACGATTTTATTCAAATTTGGCTCAAAAATCGATTATGGTAATAGGTTTCTACCAGTTCTAAATATTCTATTTTTGGCCCTCTTCCGTAGACAATTTTGCTACGATTTTATTCAAATTTGGCTCAAAAATCGATTATGGTAATAGGTTTCTACCAGTTCTAAATATTCTATTTTTAGCCCTCTTCCGTAGACAATTTTGCTACAATTTTATTCAAACTTGGCACAAGAATCGATTGTGGTAATAGGTTTCTACCAGTTCGAAATATTTTATTTTTAGCCCTCTTCCGTAGACAATTTTGCTAAGATTTTATTCAGACTTGGCACAAGAATCGATTGTGGTAATAGGTTTCTACCAGTTCTAAATATTCTATTTTTAGCCCTCTTCCGTAGACAATTTTGCTACAATTTTATTCAAACTTGGCACAAGAATCGATTGTGGTAATAGCTTTGACGGATTAGTTATACAGCCGAATCCGTTTAACTGTTTCAAAATTGCTGCCGTTCCAAAAAAAAAATAATTTTTGTATCGACCACATTTTAAAAAAATCATCTTTGTTCGCGTTAAAATTGGTGAGAATAGCATTTAAATTTTCAGCGTGATTTAAAAAAATCATAACGCCATTATTTCAACTTTTTCGTAACGGTTATGTCGGTGAAGTCGTATTTTTAAATTACCGTAAAATTTAGAAATGTTAGAAAATCGCTTCCATCACGTCAGCGACAGCCGCGTAACACGATTATATAAAACATTGCCTAAACGGCGTTTAACGTTCATGCATTACTTATTTCGGATCGTAAATATTGTCTAACTCAAGGGTCGCCGTTAGAGTTGTGCTCTCATAAAGCGACTTATAGCTAAGACTGATTTATGTACCGTTACCAGATAATATTATTTCAACAGCACGCCTTCTGTATAGTAGACTCCGCTGGTAAATATTTATAGTGGAGATATTTGGAAAACACTGTTTTACAAAAATAAATTACAGTAATGGGGTAGATAAATGTCAGGGGTAAATCGAATTGGCGGTCAAGGTTTCTTCTTAGTTTGTGGAGAATTCCTCGTTGGAAAATTAACTATTAGAGCGTCGATTATTGTAAGACCGGAATTTGAAATGAGTACTGATCCTTAACGCGGAAACTTTTTGATTGATATATTTTCTTCTTCTTTTTCTTTCGATGAGGCCTGCTAGGGACCACGTGACAATTTCAGTTCTTCACACTTATCTTCCGTTCCCTCCAATATTCCCTCATCCTTTCACTATGCAGCTTCTTTCTGTCTTCGGACCACTTCGCACCAGGTTTCCTCTGCAATCTTCCTTGGAATCCCTCCATCCTCAATATCCTCTTTCTAAAAATCTCTCTGTTCAGCGTTTCTTCTTCTTTTATATTATTTCTTTCTAAATCTTTCCTTACCTCTTGAATCCAACTAGTTGTTGACTTTTTATCCCATAGGTACTTGAGTATCCTTTTTCGCTAGTCTTGAATCATTGTACATATGCCCAAAAAATTGCAGTCTTCCCTTCCTTATCGTCTCTGTCATATCCTCTATGTTCCTGTGTATTTCATCATTAGATCATAGTTTCCATGTTTCTTTAGTTTTCACTGGGCCTAACATTTTTCTCATGATTCAACTTTCTAGTATTTTCAGTTTATCTAAACTATAATTTAGTACCAAGCATTCACTCGCGTACAGGCATTCCGGTTTTACTACTGATATAATATTTTATTATTATTATTATTATGGAATATGTAATAAAACTCTTAATTTTTTTAAACTGTATATATTATACAAATTTTACTTAAATAGGTCTTTAACACAGTAAATTTTCATAATAACCTTTTGACATGTATTCTTGTAACATATGTAAGAGCACCAGTTATAGTACTCATGTGATTGTTACGTGATGGACTTATACGCTAAATGGTATTATCGTATATATTGTAAGAGTGTTTATCTTTCAATAGAAACAGTCATGCAGTCTTTCCTATTTTCTTGAAATATTCCAACAGATGATATGGTATGTTTATTTGTCGAATATCAATGTTTGCTGCCTTGCCATAAGCTGTAAATACGTATTGTCCAGTTACAGTGGTTTGCTTGGGAAAACTGTTTAAAAAAATTAGATAACAGAATTTACCTATCGGTTAATAGAAATTGACGTTTAAAAGCGTGGCGGTAAATCGAAAGTCGAGGTAATATGTAGAGAAAAAAATCCGAGTGTTTGGATCTCGGAAATATTTGGCAACTTACAGATAGTCGCCCGCGTTGGACCATGTAGCCGAATTAATCGTTTCGGCAAGATGGATGCATCTAAATTAATTAAAACTTTCGTCGTATTCACTCTAAATGGCAGAAATAGCTTCCAAATAAGGAACCATTCGGGAGCTTCTCGTTTTTCTGTCTATTCCGGATAAACGGATGAAAATCATTAGAAATTACATTTTCTACAACTTCATAATTTATCGTATTATATTTATTGGTTTTTTTTTAATCAGATTAAATTATACAATTCGTCGAAATGTGTCCTGGAAGCCATGAGCGGTGCTCGTTGGGTTTGTGTCTTAACGTGTTGGCTAATAATTGCAACCGGGATTCGCTTGTAATAATGTTCTCGAAAAGTTCGATTTTAAAATAAAAAAATCCACGAAGTAAAAACTAGGTGTGTTCAGAAAGTAACGAGGATTTTCAAATTTCGCGGACTTGGAGAGTACGATTGTCAAACATTTTTTTTTAATGTTGGTACACATGCCCTTGATGTATGACAAAACTTTCAGCTGTTTTCATTGTTGACTTTGTGAAAGCCACTAATGTTAGACGTGATTTTATGAGCTCGGCGATTTTCGTTTGTTAAAAGAAATGGATCAAAGAATTTGTATCAAATTTTGCGTAAAAAATGGAATAAAGTGTAACAAACTGTGTGAAATGTTAACAAAGGCATATGGTGAGTCTGCTATGAGTAAAGCAAGAGTTTACGAATGGTGTAAGCGTTTCCAAGAAGGCCGTGAAGACGTTGAAGATGACGAACGGTCTGGACGCCCCAGCACATCAACAACCGATGAAAACGTGGAAAAAGTAAAAGAAATGGTTATGAACAATCGCCGAATCACAATTAAAGAGGTCGATGATGATGTTGGCATATCGGTTGGATCATGTCATGACATTGTTTCCAGTGTTTTGTGTATGAAACGCATGGCAGCAAAATTCGTTCCAAAATTGTTGAATTTTGAACAAAAATAGCGGCTAATGGAAGTTGCTCAGGAGTCACTAAATGAAGCCAACGACGATGCGGAATTACTGAAACGTATTATAACAGGTGACGAAAGATGGGTTTACGGATATGACGTCGAAACTAAGGCTCAATCATCCCAGTGGAGGCATTCTGGCTCGACAAGTGCAGTCGAACGTGAAGGTTATGCTCACTGTGTTCTTCGATATTAATGGCATAGTGCATCATGAATTCCTGCCACCAGGTGAAACGGTCAATAAGGAGTACTACCTACAAGTTCAACGCCGTTTGCGTGAAGCAATTCGAAAAGAACGCCTGGATCTGTGAAAAAACAATTCATGGCTTTTGCACCACGATAATGCACCAGCTCACACTTCATCACTTGTTCATGAATTTTTGGCCAAAACAGTACTGTAACGATGCCCTAGCCTCGATATTCGCCAGACATGGCTCCGTGCGACTTTTTTCTATTTCCAAAAATAAAGGGAACCTTAAAGGGCCATCGTTTTACAGGCGTAGATGACATTAAAAGCGCATCGCTGAAAGAACTAAAGGCTATTACAAAGATCGAGTTTGAGAAGTGTTTCGAGGATTGGAAGGAGCGCTGGCACAAGTGCATAATCTAGAATGGGGACTATTGTGAAGGCGACAACATCAATGTAGAAGAATAAATTTTGTTCAAAAAATTAAAATTCTCGTTACTTCATGAACACACCTCGTAGAATTCCTTTGTAAGTTGTAATAGTTAAAGCAATAATCAGGATAAAGGTATATGGCAGGTTCCGTTTAATATTATAAGTTATACAGCAACTTCCGGAATTAAGTTCAGCCATATAATTACTAAATATGAACAACGTCAATTTCTGTTTACCGTGTAATACCTTGCATAATTAACGATGTGTCAGCTTAGATTCGTTGTATTATATCTAGTTGTAACGATGGGTGTATTGCATTTCACTTCCTGGTAATAATACAGGATAACTGAAGCCGACTATAGGTAGAAGCTTTGTGGAAGATAGGTGTGGCTTAGTCGTTAAGGCGTGGACAGTTCGCTACAACTCTAGTTACAGCTGGTACAATTAATTTGTGCACACCGTATCAAATTCAGCAATGTATCTGGTATGACGCTCGATGCTAAATTAAAGGTGGAAGGAACATGTAAAAAAAAACAGGAATTGGAATCTAAAACTCAAAAAGATGCATTGGTTGTTAGGGAAACACTCACAACTGTCACTGCATAAGAAATTGGTACTGTACAAGCAAATTTAAAAGCCAGTATAGGTCGGTTGTTGGGTTGTACCAAGGTGACTAACACCGAGCAGATACAAACATTACAAAAGATAGTTTTTGCGGAAAATCTGCAAAGCACCGCGGTATGTGAGAAACGACAATATACAACGTGATTTAAAAAGCGATACCGTGGCTGAGGAAATTAGAGTATGTTCCTTAGGACACAGCAAGGGACTGGAAGCACACAAGAATGTAGGAATGCTGTCACACCTCAACGCCTGCGGGGTTCTCCGAAGGCTGAAAAGGACTCATTGACTTGGTGTGTTAAACTAGATAGAGTTAGGACAACCATATCATTGTTAAATACCTACAATACCTACTAAGTTATATTTAACTTAGTTGTAATATAACAGTAATATATATATATATATATATATATATATATATATATAATAATTCTTATAATTATTTGCGTATAGACCCTGTTGGATCACGCAAAGCACTCCGACTCATGTCTTGTTCTTTCCAATCCTCTACACCTCCTTCACCCTGTCCCCATGAATCCTCTTCCGCTCTTCCGTCCATTTTACCTCCGCTCTCTTTGGGATTTCATTTTCTGGGATCTTCCAACCGAGCATCTTTCTTCTGTATGCGTTCCTGTCTTCTATGTCTGTTGAGTCTATTTCTGCGTCATGTAGGTCTATTCTTACTTGTGTGATCCACGACGTTGTTGATTTAACTCTTAGGATTCTGTTGGCAAGTCTCGTTGTTGGGAGTCTACTGATGGGTCCATAGAACTGAAGACGCCTTCTTCTGATATCTGCTGCCAGGTTCGATATCTTCTCTGTGGTCTTCTGGGAGTGTAACCTGTATCCGTCTTCTGTTAATCTCGCGCCAAGGATCTTCCTCAAGATACCGCTACTATCCGTTTAGAGTGAGTTGTCACAGCATGACGCTGATAGTGGTTAGTTTTTATTGACATTTTGGCAAATGTTATCAGAAAAGATGATAAAACTAGCTTCTGTTCTTTCCGAGCCTTAATTCTTGCTGACCAAGGTCACTATCCCAGACTATAGTCCTAACTTTTCATTTGGGATTTTCACCACTGTTTTATAGTAAGCATTGGAACTGTCACTCAACTAGGGGCTTCTGCAAGAAATTTACAAGTAAAGCGAATTTAAAACTTTATTTCTAACTAAACAATTTTCCTTCATAATTTCAATTGCAATTCATATATATAAGCCAATTCATAGTCGTATATAGATAAGCCAGTTAATATCTTGAATGAATCAATGACTTTGTTGGGTTACTATTGCACTGCGACCTTAGTAGATGTGTTGTGACCCCCTTATATATTACTGAGATGCTCAGTTACGGTTCTTTCTCCAGTCCTAGTCTCTTAATAAATTGTAGTATTTAGAGAGGATTCAAGATGGGTGGTAGCTCAATCACTTTTAATTGATGACTTTCTAGTTCCTTATTGAGGGGCTTGCAGATTTGCTCTGCTAATTTTTTTTTTAATTTTTCTTTCTCTACGAAGGATTTAGCCGCCTCGGTGGCCTAGTTGATAGCGTACTGGGCTTTCACCCCGAGGACCCGGGCTCGATTACCGTCCAGGGCTTGGCATTTTCATACGCTATAAATCATCCCATCGTCTACATTAGCCCAAGTTTGCACGATAGTCGGACGTTAAACACAAAAAAAACGAAGGTTCTGTTCGATTTGGCCAACTTTTTTATTGTGCGGTGTGATCTTGCTCGCTCTGTTTTATATTCGTATTCACGGAAACACCCACAAGTAGCTAAGGGAATGAGGTCAGCTCATGGAATGATGGCACGGCAATGGAGCGATGTGAATGGGGAATCTATATCTAATTGGAGTGGAGTGACGAGACGAGTTGGATGTCCATCGAGACGAACCCAAACATCCATCACTCCTACTAACCGTGAGTGGAAATCGCGCCACTTAGCGTGATGGAGCGATGGAACGATGGCGTGATGGTGAATGTGAAAACGCGATTGTTTTTTGTCACAGTGTTTATCAAGCTCTCATTCAGGCCGGTGTCATTCACTCTATCAGTACTGATATTTTTGCATTTTACAGATTTTGTTTTGATTTTTGTTTTTTTGGTGTTTAACGTCCGTCTATTGTGCACACTTGTGCTAATGCAGACGGTGGGATGATTTAAAGCGTATGAAAATGCGAAGCGCTGGCCGGGAATCGAACCCGGGTCCTCGGGGTGAAAGCCCAGTACGCTATCAAATAGGCCTCCGAGGCCGCTTTGCATTTTAGAGTTAGCCAAGCTATGTACAGTAGTGTGTGTGTGTGTGTGTGTGTGTGTGTGTGTGTGTGTGTGTGTGTGTGTGTGTGTGTGTGTGTGTGTGTGTGTGTGAGAGAGAGAGAGAGAGAGAGAGAGAGAGTGCGTGCGTGCTGTGTGGTGTGCTGTGTGTGTGTATGTGTGCGCGTGCGTATGTGTGTGTGTGTGTGTGTGTGTGTGTGTGTGTGTGTGTGTGTGTGTGTGTGTGTGTGTGTGTGTGTGTGTGTGTGTACGCGCTTGCTTGCTTGCTCGCCTGTCTTTCACATTTACAAACAATAACTGTTAACACTGGATGCCATGTTGTATTGCGAACTGAACAATGAACAGTTCCACCCTTCCTTTACAAATCGAATTACGACATATTATTATACCCCATTAGAGCTAAATCACACTGCTATTAGAGCCAAGGGGTGGAGGAAATTTAAGCTAAGGGTGTCTTCAAGATGAAGGGATGAAATTCATCTTACTGCGAATTCATGCATCACTCGCGCAAAGCCAACACTGTACGTTGTTATAAATATTGTTGTGGTGTGCGTTTTTTTAAACAATAGAAACGTGGTAATAAAATCACCCAGTCACTGCAAATTATTGAAAATTCACCTAAACGCTGAACGGAGATGTTTTGATGACGCGATAAAGTTAATTTCATAAATTAACAATATGATTACTTCTGGCATTTATGCAGCTCAGGATGTCCTGATAAAATAGTGGTTTTTGAATATTTGTTTTATTTTATTTTATTACTTATTGTCTAATGAACACATATTCACCGGCGGAAATATTTGTTTACTTACGATTTTAGGCCGTTACGGAACTGTATTGTGGCGTCATTGCGTTTACATTGCATTGCGGTCATGCGCGTTAATATTAACTACATGTACTTACTGCTCATGCGCGTTACACGTTCTGACAACCATTAATAAATGATAAGGTTAATAATCTTTTTTCGTTGGTTCGTTCTCGTAATGAAGACATTGTTGGGAGTCCGTTATTTGTGAACTTCGCGATTTGTTTTTATTACGTTAAGTATTTAAAAAAAAGTTTTTTTTTACCGTTTTATCGATCAAAAACACGCTACCTACAGGATAACCGCTAGTTCAATTAAATAGGATTTTCACGAAACGCCGTGTCAGTTTTGAACAGTTTGAACTTATATTCTTTGAAATAAAAGTGTTTTTTTCACACAACAACCGTGTTAGGTTCACCACCCAACAACCGTGTCAATTAGGTTTGAGTACTTTTAAAAAAAGTAAAAAGGTTTTTTATAGTTTTAACGATCAAAAACACGTTACTTTCATGCGGTAGCAATTTTGAAGTTATGCGGGTCACTTTTATTTTCATTTTTTGTCATACTTCTCGTGCTTTTCGCGATTTTTTCTTTTTATTATTGCTTTTGGATAAATCGTGTCAGTAAAAAGAATTTATGGAAGAATTTCGTGTCAGCAGTCGGTTATTTATGGAAGGAGAGCCAAATATGGGAGTTAAAAAAAATAATAATATTTTAAAGGCTGTAGACGTTTTCATTCCGTCCTAAAGTGTGATTAAACGCAATGTGTGTGTGTGTGTGTGTGTGTGTGTGTGTGTGTGTGTGTGTGTGTGTGTGTGTGTGTGTGTGTGTGTGCGCGCGCGCGCGCTCGTATGTGTGAGTTCTAAATGCTTGACGAATAACCTACGTCTGATACTAAAGCTAGACATTACCTGCCAGCAGTTTTTGAATAACTCACTTATTTAAGAGTTTGCTTATTAACTTGACTGCAAAACTTTGAATCTTTTTTTAAAAACAACTTTACTCATTTATTAAGACAGATAACTTAGTTTATGCGTCTAGACTGGAAGTTAAAATCACGTGATTCGGCAAAGGGAGACAGTATTTGTGAGATGAGTGAAGGGAAAGTAATTTTAGCGAATTACGTTGTAAAATAAACTATTGGAGCTGCGATCGTAGTAAGACCCAGACCCGCGACCTTGAAATGAGTGTTGATATTGATTGTATAGACAACATTTTAGGAGAGTAGTTTAACACTTTATATGTTTATTTACGTGTACGTGTGATTTTAAACGTCCACTTTCTAACAGTTTCAAAATGGCGGCCATTTCAGATCTTCAAAGAGTCGTAACTTTCTTGTCTAATTTTTTTTTTTAAATCATTAGCGTTAAAAATGTATAAATTAACATTTTGCATCTTCAAAATTCGTAAAAATGAATGAATTTAATTTGACGGCGGTAAGGGATCTTTTTTTAAAGATTTTATTTTATTTTCTGTGTATTTTATTTATATTTTGTTTTCTGTGTAATTTGAGGTATATTTTAATGGTGATTTTGATGTGAAATCAAATTTTTTTTTTTGGTGTTTAACGTCCGACTATTGTGCACACTTGGGCTAATGCAGACGATGGGATGACTTACAACGTATGAAAATGAAAAGCCCTGGCCAGGAATCGAACCCGGGTCCTCGGGGTGAAAGCCTAGTACGCTTCAACTAGGCCACCGAGGCGGCGAAACAGATTTTTCAAAAGGGTAAGATGAAAAAATACTTTCGGCAGTTCGCTTCTATCACAACAAAGAGACAAAGTTGTGTGCGCGATTCTACTACAATAATAAAGACGCGAGTCACGTAAACACTTTGATAAATGAGATGATAAGTGAACAATGTCAATATGTCTATAAAGCAATAGACATATGTTATCGAAATACATTTATTTATTTACACTGTTTCGTATTCTGTTTTATTAAAAAGTAGAGGTACAGTCAATTTTTGCACAAAGTTTGAAACAAATCGGAGCAAAATTGCGAACGTGAGCACGCTAAAACACACACCCAACACACCCACACCCACGCGCGCACATCCGCACACACCCACACACACGCGCGCGCACCCACACACTCACCCACACCAACCCACCCACACACACGCGCGCATACTCGCACACACCCACACCCACACACCACACACACACACACACACACACACCCACGCACGCACGCACGCGCGCGCACACGCACGCACGCACGCGCGCGCACACACACACACACACACACACACACACACACACACACACACACACACACACACACAAAGCGCCCTAACACTCATTTCAAAACCCCCCACATCTAGACCTTACCATGACTGCTACATTAGTTCATTTTAAAATGGAAATTCACTGAACCATTACATTATTTAAAACCATTTTACACTACGGTACAGGTATTGAGGCTGTACGGAGGTCTGCATTAAGCAAATATTTATTTATGCATGAGCAGTGGGAGGCACCGGTATTAGCTGTGAATGAGATTAAATATTCCGAAGCTATGCATTAATCAAACAATAACACAATAGCCGTGCAGATGTTTGCAGTCAGTCGGCCGTGACGAGTAATTTCTGTTTGCAAATCACGATGTTGGACCTTCAAATTACATTTGCCCCCGGTTCGGCCGGCAAACACACAAGAAAACTTTTTTTCTGCAGTTCAGTTTTAATTACGTCAAAATAATTTATGTCCTACCTGAACAAAGCAGAATATTTACAAACATATTTCAAACTAGGAGTTTTTATTTAAAGACATTTTAGATTTACGAACATCGCAAAGAAAAATAATCCCACGCAGCTGTTGCCCTATCGTGATAGAAGCTGATTTCAGAAAGTATTTTTCTTTGCCTTATATCTTATGAAATTCTAAATACAACACCTTAACCCGCATTAAAATCTGTCTAAAATAACATTTAAAATTTAAAATTTTATAAAAAGTAAGATAATTATCCCTGAACGCTAAGAAGTTTTTAAAGTGCATTTTAACGAAGATTCAGCATGTCAATTATGCAGTTTTTAACGCTAATTGTATGATAAAATCACATCCTCAAAAACATCTGCAATGAAAAAAGTTACGATTTTTTAAATTTAAAGTAGCCGGTTAAATTTTGAAACTGCTGAACGAATTTTGCTGGTTAACAAACTTGTTCATAATCGATTTTCGTGCCGTGTCAATCAAGTCAGAGAAAAGTTGTGAATGTGAGTTTGCGAATTCTCTCTCTCTCTCGCTCGCTCTCTCTCTCTTTCTCTCTCTCTATCTTTCCTTCTCTCTCCATCTCCATATTCATATCCATCTCCATATCTATCTCTCCCTCTCCCCCTCTCTCTTCCTCCCTCTCTCTCCCCTCTCTCCATCCCTTTGCCCCCCTCTCTCTATCTCTGTCCCTCTCTTTGTCTGTCTGTCTCTCTCCCTCCCCTTCCCTCCTCTCTCTCTCTCTCTCTCTCTCTCACACACACACACACACACAGACCACCTCGGTGGCCTAGTTGATAGCGTACTGGGCATTCACCCCGACGACCCGGGTTCCATTCCCGGCCAGGGCTTGGCATTTTCGTACGCTATAAATCATTCCATCGTCTGCATTAGCCCAAGTGTGCACAATAGTCGGACGTTAAAAAAAAATCACACACACACACACACACACACCGCGCAAGCGCACTTTAACAAAACCCCTTCAATTTGTAATAATAGCTTGGTAACACTTGTAAATTAAATTTGTAAATTTGTGTAATAGCTTGGTAACAAGTTCGTTAATCAGTAATATTCGTTTAAAGCCGCTTGGCCAACAAATGCGAAGCGGAACGGGCTGCGCAGTCAAAACCTAACCTGTTGTTTTTAATGTAATTACGGCCACTGAAAGCGTAAAGGAACTTAGCGGATTCAAGCGCGTCGCTTGGCTCCGTTCCGCTCAGCTTTGACTCTGTCTTGTTTCGGTTTCAAGCTGTCTTTGCTTCCCCCACCACGTTGACCACGCCTTCAAACTTATTATTCCTCGTTACCTTGGATACCGTTGCCCAGATTACGGTTTTTAAACATTTAGATTAAAATATGCAAACGCGTTCTTTAAACTAAATGAACTTCGCTTTTTGTTGCCGTTCAACTTCATTCCGCTCAGCTCCGTTACACTTGTCTCAGCTCAGCTCCACTCCGCTCTGCATTTAATGGCCGCCCGGTGTAACAGTTCCAAAACGAAGGCCTTTCTAATTTTTTAAACAATTCATATTTTTTTAAAAAATATATTGAAAATGCAATTTTATCATTGTTGAAAACTGGATAAATTAGCATTTTTAATTTTCAAAATTCGTAAAAATAAAGGAATTTAATTTGACGGCGGTCAGGGTTCATTTTCATTGTAATTTTAAACTTTAAAATGCAGATTTTAATGTTTCTTTTTGGTTAAATCAGAGTTTGAAAACAAGTTAAAAGAAATTTTGATTCCATCACGTCAGCGAGACGGCTACGTGCCGCGATTACCTGTGTTTAAGTTT
>CM040191.1:66308806-66316306 GCA_022606455.1 Callitettix versicolor
TATTGATAACAAACAGTGACTCTGTGTGGAGATATATATACATAAACACGCGCACACAGACGCACAGCCACACACAGACACAGACACATCCACACACAGACAAACACAGCCACACATAGACACAGCCACACACACACACACACACACACACACACACACACACACACACACACACACACACACACACACACACACACACACACACACACACACACACACACACACACACACACACACACACACACACACACACACACACACACACACACACACACACACACACACACACACACACACACACACACACACACACACACACACACACACACACACACACACACACACACACACACACACACACACACACACACACACACACACACACACACACACACACACACACACACACACACACACACACACACACACAGCCACACACAGACACATCCACACACACACACACACAGCCACACACACACACACACACACACACACACACACACACACACACACACACACACACACACACACACACACACACACACACACACACACACACACACACACACACACACACACACACACACACACACACACACACACACACACACACACACACACACACACACACACACACACACACACACACACACACACACACACACACACACACACACACACACACACACACACACACACATCCACACACACACACACACACACACACACACACACACACACACACACACACACACACACACACACACACACACACACACACACACACACACACACACACACACAGCCATACACAGACACAGCCACACACAGACACAACTACATACAGACAAACACAGACACACATAGACACAGCCACACATAGACACACACACACATAGACACACACACACAGACACATCCACACACAGACACAGCCACACACACACACACACACACACACACACACACACACACACACACACACACACACACACACACACTGACACAGCCACACACAGATACAGCCACACACAGATACACACAGACACAGCACACACAGCACACACACACACACACACACACACACACACACACACACACACACACACACACACACAAAATGCATCGCTTGACCTATTGGATCGGCTACAGTTAACGTATACTTAAAATTATAGGAGTAAATGAAGAAGATCCAGATAAACAATTAGATATTAGACAAGTGTTTGTGGTGAATTTCAGTGTTTATGAACCTAATGAACTGAAAAGTGAATTTATACAAAATCCATTCGGTTTAAAGGTATTGCATTGCCGAGACACTTATTGTATAGTGAAGCTATGAGTATTATGCCGTATAGTAGGCTATATTCATGATTTACCTAACTAGTTGAAAAATTTTGGTGTAAAAACAAAAGTGCTTTAACAAAAGGAAAACGTTAAAGAGAAAATTAAAAACACTGTTATTGATTGACTAAATGTATTTGTCTATCTTGTGGTTTATTTGGTTCTTAGCCGCCTCGGTGGTCAAGTGGATAGCGTACTAGGCTTTTACCCCGAGGATCCGGATTCGATTCCCGGCGAGGGCTTGGCATTTTCATACGCTATAAATCATCCCCACCGTCTGCATTAGCCCAAGTGTGCACAATAGTCGGACGTTAAACAAAAAAAAAAAAAATTGGTTCTTTTCTTTCATTGTATGTTGTTTGTTGCTTGTTTTATGTATCATTTAAAACTGTTGAACTGAAGTGAAAAAATATCATTTATTTTTTTGTATTAAGTATAGTTTTTTTTGTGTATTAAGTATAAACATAGGTCTAAGGACTAACCTATATACGGGCATTTATTTCCCCTATATTTCCTTTATGCATAACTGTTATTGTACGTAAAGGAAACTCTGACTATATATATTAAATTTTAGAGTTATCTAATACGTTTAAGAATTCAAATTTTTACCCTCCCAACTCCATTCGGTCCCTTGATGGATTATTCATGTTCGCAGGCACCGCAATACTGCGTCACTTAGGACGGCATATGTCGTGGCAGAATCGTAAAGCCGACCTTCGCTTTAAACTTACGAAATAAACATTTGTCGCTTTTTTACCTGAAATTCAATTTAAAGAGTATTTCAATAATAATTTAGAAGTGACACCTAACTGAGTTATGGGTGTCGAAAATATCAGCTGTTTTACGAAAGCCGGATTTTCGGAGTAAAATTTTGTACTCGTACGTGTTGTTTGCATAGTTAAGGATTACGTTTTAGTATAATTTTATTGAAATATGTTTTTTTTTATTACTTGTTTAACCCTAATAGTGTAATGCAGAACACAGTGAAGTGTAAGCAGTTTTCCTTGTACTGTGCATGGTAACGTTTGAAATTCAAATAAAAATATAATTTCTTTTTAAAGCTTAAATAATTGTCTGAAAGAATTATAGAATTCAGTGATTGTAAGCAAAACAATTCCAAAAAATTTTTAAAGGTGGTTATTACCGTTGTAATATATATATATATATATATATATATATATATATATATATGAAATAAAACAATCAAATTAGAGCCCCATTTAAAAATAAAAATAATTTTTTGTAATTTTTTTCAAAATATACAAAAGTTTCCAAATTTATTTGTAAATAAAACGGTATACACAAACATATGTTTGTTTTATAAGTTTTTATGTTCGAAACGTAAAAAGACTGAGTACCAATTTTTGAAAATCGCCAAGTGACATTTAGCTGTGTAAAACAGTATGTAAACTGAAACAAATACACATTTTTTTAAATACTTTCTTGAAGAAAAAGAACCACTAATTAATAAAATATATCATTACTAACGATATTCACTTTAAAAAAAATTTTGAAAATTGAAATTTCGAAAAACAGTTTATTTTACGCAGTAAATATAGCCCCGAAATTCTTTAGTTTAGCCGTTAAGTCACTTTTATCACATATATTTAAATAAAATCATTTTTTAATTTCACAATCTATATTTGTTATTGTCTAATAAGAAATATTTACACAATTATAAATACTAAACAACAACAAAAATAAACATATCAAAATTATGACAAGAAATAACATACACTTTCATGCACGACACAATGGCGGACTGATGCTTACTCGGGCGAAAAACGACCAACATTTCAGGACAAAAAAGAAGGCTTGGCTCACTTTGTATTGGAACTTTCACACTACAATTGTGAAGAAAATAGTTGATCTATGACAAGAAACATACTAGAAATCGAGGAGTTCTTGAACCTCTGTAATTTCGTCGTTTCTTACAACGTTTGTAGACCACGGTTTGAAAAATCACAGATACAGAAATATATTTTGTAGGTAAAGTATTCAACAGATGAATTAAAGAGAAAGGATCAATCTTTCAAACGATACCAACCACAATTCTATTTAAAATTATTTACTAGGTCAAATATTAGTTTGAAAACAGGCAATATGGCGGACGCCTAGAAGCAAAGGCGAGTACTAGAAATTAGTGTGTTTACTTATGAATTTATTGTAACAATTTATATGCAAATTTCATAAATCTAAAACATGCTAAATAAAGCTTAGAATCACTACTTTGTAATGGTATTTATTTTATTAAGATTGCAACCGGATAAATGTGTTAAAACAGTGTGTTAAGGTAACGGTGTTTTCAGACAAACACAGACACACATAGACACAGCTACACACACACACACACACACACACACACACACACACACACACACACACACACACACACACACACACACACACACACACACACACACACACACACACACACACACACACACACACACACACACACACACACACACACACACACACACACACACACACACACACACACACACACACACACACACACACACACACACACACACACACACACACACACACACACACACACACACACACACACACACACACACACACACACACACACACACACACACACACACACACACACACACACACACACACACACACACACACACACACACACACACACACACACACACACACACACACACACACACACACACACACACACACACACACACACACACACATACACACACACACACACACACACACACACACACACACACACACACACACACACACACACACTACACACACACAGACACAGACAGACTCTGAAACAGCCACACACAGACACAGCACACACACACACACACACACACACACACACACACACACACACACACACACACACACACAGAGACACACACACAACACACACACAGACACAGACACACTCTGAGACAGCCACACACAGACACAGCACACACAGACACACACAGCTACACACAGACAAACATAGCCACACATACTCACGCGCGCGTGCACACACAAACACAATCGCGCGCACACGCACGCACGACTATTTACGTTCGTACGACTATTGACTATTTACGTTCGAATAGTCGCTCATCGCTTAGAGGTAGGATTTTAAACGACTTATAAGTCGTTCATCGCTTCTAGGGTTAAACTTGGCATCATGCGACCGTTTTTTTTTTTTTTTTTTGAATGAATATTTTTTTGAAATGAAGTCTCTGTGAAACGTGTCGAAAAGACAATATTCAACGTTTAACGTAACCGTTTGTTCAGTACTTATTTACAAAAATACAATAAAGCGTTTACTTCGAAACGTGAAGGAAGCTACTTCACAATACCTGCAAGTTTATCGCTTGATGTGTCTACAGGGAGTGCAGGCCTATTGTTATTACAAGTGCCAACATAAGCTAAGAAATGGCATATTGATTCATTTTCAAAACTATATTGCAAATATATCCTGACGATGCAATTTTAAAAACGCATACAAGTAGAACCAGAATAAATATTCAATTCCGCTATTCTATTGTGTTACTATCCTGATTGTAAATTTCAATTTATTTTATATGTATTGGTTTGTTATTGGATAATTAGTTTTTTATTTATACGGGTGGTATGAATATTGTGTAGAAAACGTTTCCAGGAAAATGTTTGCAGTGTTTAATTTTTTTTTTTGCACTATTGTGCACACTTGGGCTAATGCAGACGGTGAGATGATTTATAGCGTATGGAAATGCCAAGCCCTCGCCGGGAATCGAACCCGGGTCCTCGGGGTGCAAGCCTAGTACGCTATCCACTAGGTCACCGAGGAGGCTAGTGACTGTGGTAAGGCATATGTAGGTCCTATATATATATATATATATATATATATATATATATATATATATATATATATATATATATATATATATATAATGTAGTAATATAATATAATACCAGTGTTTAAACAACCTCGCTTAAGTAATACGACACAAAAGTAGCGTTTGAAAACTTACGATAAATATTGAGAAACATTTTATCATTTGTAAAGATTAATAACTCCCTTAAGTGTACTATATTTAAAATAATTTTAAGATTAAAAAAAGTAGGCAGTCTCAAAAATGGCCAATACTTCTTTTGGTGTGCCTGACTATGTACTTTATCAATGTTGTGATTTAATTTTATTTATAAAAAATTAGATGCATACAAGAAAGGTTTTAATGGTCTAAGCATAATAATAAATATAATATTGGTGAATATGGGAATAAAAAAATCGGAATAGGTCATTGTCATTAAATAATTTAACTACATAGATTTAGAAAATACGCATTTTTAATGGTAACAAGTACAATAAACATAACCTCAATTGAAATGATATTGAAGCAACAGCTGTTGTGCGAAATCAGCTGTTTGGAAGTAGAGGTGGGCGTTTCTGCTATTTTTACAAAACGTCAACAAACTGTTTGTTGATGAAAAAAATCTGCTTTTTAAAACAGTGGGAAAAAACAGGTTTTGAAAACTGAAACTCAAAGTTGTATTAGCAGCTAAAACATAAAGCACATAATTTCAGTTTTCTAAGACTACTTTTTCATTCCCATTACCACCATGTCCTTAAAGTGTTTTTGGGTATAAAGCATTTAGAAAGGATAAAAATAATCCTTATAAGTGTAGTAATAATTAAATTACATTATCAAAACGTAATAATTATGTATGCCATTTTAAATTTACAAAATGCAATGAATTTCTAATAGAAGCATTCTTTTTTTTACTTAAAAATTAAATAGCCCTTTGCATACTTACCAAAATGCAAACGATTTAGAATATTTTTAGTTGATTGAAAAATATTGATGATTGATAATAAACATAAAAAATATGTTTTAATAAAATTAGGCTCTGTATTTACAAAATGTGAGAGGTTGTTACTACAACTCGCAACAAATTAGAGATAAACGTTGACATTGACTAAACAGTTCTTACTTCACTACAAGCAACAAGCAACTTTGGAATAAAGGGAAAAAGCATAAAAGCAGGTAGAAGAAAAGCAGTTAGCAGGACAACAGTTAGCAGGCAAACAGCAGGAAAACAGTTTTAGCGCTTGCGGCAACGTTCGAATAAAACAGTCCGTTCCTTGTTTAACAAATCATAAACCAGTTCAAATCGAACTGCTTGTTTCCGTTTGAAAAAGCAGTTTGTTTGTCGTTTATAGAAAAGCAGTTTTTTTAACAGTTTGGTGTTTTCTTCCACACACACGCACGCACGCACGCACACACAGACACACACACACACACAGACACAGACACAGACACACACACACACACACACACACACACACACACACACACACACACACACACACACACACACACAATGAACGCTTGGAGGAACGCATTACGGATTTAAGCGTAACACGAAAGGAAATGTTTATACGTCTTTTTGTCAACCACTATTATACAAATTTTCACTTTAAAAAAACTAGCTAAGTCCGGGTGGCGGTCATGGTTCATATTTAATTTTTTAACGAAATTTTTTAGAATGTTTTAACAAATTGCCATCTATCGTAATTTAGGGGAACATCGTGACAAATTTCACTGTAACCAGTCAATTCCGTTTGGTCTTCAGTGTATGCGAGAGACGGACTTTTTTGGCCCTGAAAGTAATAATATCCGTGAAAACCTCGTGTTGTTTTTTTTTTACAACAAGCATATTCGTTTATTGAGAGAGTAAATAGCTGGTGTAAATTTTGGCTTAAATTCACTTTTCTCTGAATCGTAAACTTGTATTTCATTTTAAAAATTGGTTTATCAAGTTTTAGTCTTATACGGTGGTTCTTAACTCAATTCAAGCGTACCAAATTTTAAATAGAATAAAATAAATACGGTACGCATCTGTATCACTGACGTGATAAAAGCGAATTCCCAAAAAGGAGTGTTTTATTTTATCCTTATTCTTTTTGAAATTCTATTTTCACCATCATAATGATTAATAAAATCTCCGTTTTAGAATTTTCTAATTACATTCTGAATACGAGAATGAACCAACAGCATTAAAAAAAAATTCTTAACGGATTCAAAGTGCTAATTTATGCAGTTTTTAACGCTGATTACGACAGTGAAATTGGATTTTCGAAAACGTGTGTGACAAAAAAAATACGAATTTATAAATTTTTTA
>CM040191.1:66318806-66328806 GCA_022606455.1 Callitettix versicolor
TATTTAATTCGTTTCAAATCACGATGAAGTCAAATAATAGTTTGTACCGAATCTTTAATTCGTTTCAAATCACGATGAAGTCAAATAATAGTTTGTACCGAACCTTTAATTCGTTTCAAACTACGATGAAGTCAAAGAATAGTTTGTACCGAATCTTTAATTCGTTTCAAATTACGATGAAGTCAAATAATAGTTTGTACCGAATCTTTAATTCGTTTCAAATCACGATGAAGTCAAATAATAGTTTGTACCGAACCTTTAATTCGTTTCAAATTACGATGAAGTCAAATAATAGTTTGTACCGAATCTTTAATTCGTTTCAAATCACCATGAAGTCAAATAATAGTTTGTACCGAACCTTTAATTCGTTTCAAATCACCATGAAGTCAAATAATAGTTTGTACCGAACCTTTAATTCGTTTCAAATCACCATGAAGTCAAATAATAGTTTGTACCGAACCTTTAATTCGTTTCAAACTACGATGAAGTCAAATAATAGTTTGTACCGAATCTTTAATTCGTTTCAAACCACGATGAAGTCAAATAATAGTTTGTACCGAATCTTTAATTCGTTTCAAATCACGATGAAGTCAAATAATAGTTTGTACCGAACCTTTAATTCGTTTCAAACTACGTTGAAGTCAAATAATAGTTTGTACCGAATCTTTAATTCGTTTCAAATCACCATGAAGTCAAATAATAGTTTGTACCGAACCTTTAATTCGTTTCAAATCACCATGAAGTCAAATAATAGTTTGTACCGAACCTTTAATTCGTTTCAAACTACGATGAAGTCAAATAATAGTTTGTACCGAATCTTTAATTCGTTTCAAATTACGATGAAGTCAAATAATAGTTTGTACCGAATCTTTAATTCGTTTCAAATTACGATGAAGTCAAATAATAGTTTGTACCGAACTTTAATTCGTTTCAAATCACGATGAAGTCAAATAATAATTTGTACCGAATCTTTAATTCGTTTCAAATTACGATGAAGTCAAATAATAGTTTGTACCGAACTTTAATTCGTTTCAAATCACGATGAAGTCAAATAATAATTTGTACCGAACCTTTAATTCGTTTCAAACCACGATGAAGTCAAATAATAGTTTGTACCGAATCTTTAATTCGTTTCAAATCACGATGAAGTCAAATAATAGTTTGTACCGAACCTTTAATTCGTTTCAAACTACGTAGAAGTCAAATAATAGTTTGTACCGAATCTTTAATTCGTTTCAAATTACGATGAAGTCAAATAATAGTTTGTACCGAATCTTTAATTCGTTTCAAATTACGATGAAGTCAAATAATAGTTTGTACCGAATCTTTAATTCGTTTCAAATTACGATGAAGTCAAATAATAGTTTGTACCGAACTTTAATTCGTTTCAAATCACGATGAAGTCAAATAATAGTTTGTACCGAATCTTTAATTCGTTTCAAATCACCATGAAGTCAAATAATAGTTTGTTTACGAAATATTCAATCACGGTTTGTTAATCTGAAACTCAAGTATTGTTGCGATTATATTTATTTAATATCTTCAGCAACGATGAGATAAATCTTGTAGGCGGAGTAAAGTTAGGAGGCGGAAACGGAAGCTTGCACCGTCACCAACTTCCACAGTTGTAACTGTGAATTGTAACGACACCCACCTCACTGTGCTTACATCAAATTGTTGTCAGACGTTTCAAAGTAACAATTGTACTATGCAAATATTATCGAATACACCCGTAATTAACATATTGTTCCCCATATATGGCGGTCAGGTTTTATTTTCGTTAATTCGATTTACTGGAAATTCGGTAATTTATTTCAAAAAGTTTCTACGATGACTTGAATTATGTATCTTCTCGTATGAACATCGAGCGAAATTTTATGAACTGTTTTTAGAAAAACTGGTATAATTTGAAAAAAATGATCTTGTAGGATTATTGACCGGATTTAAGTAAAATTTAACTAATATTGAAACATATTTAAAAAATGTTTCGTGCATGTCAAATTTTATTTCAGTCAGCCAAAATGTTCTTCGACGATGCACAGATAAGGCGTACACAAGAACCGATGAATATTCAAATAAAGAGCCACTATTAAATTAATGGTACCTGAAATTTCACACACACACACACACACACACACACACACACACACACACACACACACACACACACATATATATATATATATATATATATATATATATATATATATATATATATATATATATATATATATATATATATATACATTAAAAACGTAAAATAGATTTTTTCATTATTACAGTTTATTATTTTGTCATCTTCGTGTTGCTTCTCGCTAGAAGCGAACGGACAAAAGCGACTTTCGATTTCGATCTTACGAATGTTATAAACAGGAACGAATCGGTGTTTTTCATTGGAAAAATGAGCTATTGGGACGGCAGTCGTAATAAAACCCAGACCTGGGACCTTGAATTGAGCACCGATCCTGACTTCTACATCATTTTTTGAAAATTTTCTATATATATATATATATATATATATATATATATATATATATATATATATGTGTGTGTGTGTGTGTGTGTGTGTGTGTGTATGTATGTGTGTGTTCTTTTGACGGAGTTCAGGCTTCGTTAGCGTATCCTTAGTGTGATATGAATGTTTTTTATCAGATTTTAATCTGATATATATGCTAATATATACAGATTTTAATGCTGATTATGGTGGAGAAATCAGGATTTTAGAATAGTCATGTTGAAGAAAAATAGTCTTGAAAATTTGCTTGTATTACTTGAGTGAGACTGCTGCGTGTAGTGATTATTTAATTTCCTAATTTCGATTTCAGACTTGGCGCGAGAATCACCTCGAAGATGCCACGTACGGTTTTGGCGAAACATCAGAAAGTTTTTTCTCAAAACAGTTGTGTATGTACATCGGTCTTTATAATGTAAGTAGCCGCCTCGGTGGCCTAGTTGATAGCGTACTGGGCTTTCACCTGGAGGACCCGGGTTCGATTCCCGGCCAGGGCTTGGCATTTTCATACGGTATAAATCATCCCATCGTCTGCATTAGCCCAAGTGTGCACAATAGTCGGACGTTAGAAAAAAATGTAAGTAAGATTTTTACATCCGTAGTGGAATACCAACATTGCAACATTTTTAATTACTCTTCATGCGATGGTTACTTTCGGCGTTCATTTCAAAGTCACCGGTTTGGGTGTTACTATGATGGCATCTTATTTTCAGTATAAAACTAATTAGTAAATTAGCAGCTATTACCTCGTTATAATGAGCAAAACGTAAAAGCTAATAAATGCAGAATAAACTATGTACATAAAATTGAAATAACTGTTTTTTTAACAGGCAGTGTGTGTGGAGGGGTCGAAAACATTGTTTGCCGAGTTGTGAAGGTCAAAGAATAGTAATGACCACATCAGTATGCTTACGGCCCTTTACGCCTTCCCTCGCACTGTATAATATTACAGGAGTATTGTTTCGGACTTAATAGCCGTTCCTTTCGAAATTTTGTTTTGTACTGTAAAACTCTTGTAATTTTGTTGTTATTTTTTTGGGTATTGGAATGTAATATTTTGTTGATTAGATTAAATTAGAAACTAGAGGAAGGGATAGTACAGCTTCAGACATGGTGATCGACTGACCTTTTGTGCAATTAAACCTCTTTAGTACTAGTTCAGCAGATCGGTGCCCTTAGTAAGTTCCAACAACCCACTGACTAGCTCATCCTACTGGAGGTCCCTTACCTTCCTGCTAGCAAGAGTCTCATAATCATGAATTATGTTTCCTGCAGTTTCCTCCTCTTTCCTGCACAACTTTCACACGGGTTCGTCGTGGTATACTACGTCCTCAGACCATAGTGCCCTGATGGGATGATTTATAGCGTATGAAAATGCTAAGCCCTGGCCGGGAATCGAAACCGGGTCCTCGAGCTGAAAGCACTGTACGCTATCAACTAGGCCACCGAGGCGGCTTTAGTGCCCTATAATGAGCCCCATGATTTTCCTGTGTTGTGGTCTACCCAACAGTTATGTCTGCCGCCTGTCTAAGTCCTCTATGAGGAAATATTTTTAAGAGGTGGTTGCTATGGGAATTCCCATGAAGGTTATCCCATCTTGCTTGGTCTTGCTCAACTTATTGATAGTACACCCGGTAAACGACAGAGACCGGAAAGCCGGCACGGGTCCGTTAAATTGAGATGTGGATATCAGTCCAGCCAGTCGGTCTGTCTCCTCATTACCATTAATCCTCTTGTGAAGAATAACCAGGTTTACCAGGGACAGATTATTGAGGTTCTTCTGACATTCCCAGTTTAGCTTGGACCGAATTACAAGACCTGCTAGTGCTTTGATTGCAGCCTGACTATCTGTATAATTATGAATGCGTTTCTTGGGGGCCGCCTCGATGGCCTAGTTGATAGCGTACTGGGCTTTCACCCCGAGGATCCGGGTTAGATTACCGGCCAGGGATTGGCATTTTCATACGCTATAAATCATCCCATCGTCTGCATTAGTACAAGTGTACACAATAGTCGGACGTTAAACACAAAAAAAATCTTCTTGAAGACCCGTTTAAATTCTCCCGAACACAATCTTTAATGGCTATTACTTGAGCTTGGAATGCTGTTGCATACTGTCCCAAGGTAACAACGTCCCTTAGGCAGTACACCCCAGCACCAATGCCTGTCTTTGTCTCGGAGCCATCTGTATGTCATAATAATTCTCCAGTTTCCTAATACACGATCTTTCTCCTCAAACGTCAACTTGACATCAAAGGATTTAGAAACCATGTGTCGTTTGGCCATTTGATCACCATTATTAGAATCTGGTCTCTCATCTTTTCTGTGATTTGCCCTAAATTTCAGGATAGCCGGATATCCCTCTCCTGCCAGTATATATGCTGCAGGAATTGAATTTGATTGACTGTCAAGATGAAATAGATTTCAGGCGGTAAAAACAGGTTTTACTTAAGTTTTGAAACGTAAAGGGTGCATATTATGGGAGGTTGGGGAACGAGGTGGTGGGTCTTAAGTTACCTTGGATCCTCTCAGGTCAGCTACTCGCACATAGACTCGGGATCCAGCTTATGATGAACACTTAACTATTAACTTAAGAAACACAATGACAACACTACTGACCGAGAGATCTGAAGCTAAGGTAAATTAGGGTAACTGTACAATATATTCCAGGGGATCACTGCACTAACGTTTATTACCGAAAACCGACCGCCTCTAGCACCCTCGGCCCAAGACCCAAGTCAGCGCCCCTAGGGGCCAAAATATACAGGCATATACTCAATATTAATTCACTATCACCAACAAGATGGTGGACCTCACATCTTCCCATAGACCGGCGTCGAGAGCTCAGCGGACAGTCTTTCCACAATGCTACGGCGACTCCGTGCGGGGCTCGCGCATGCGCACTTTGCAGTTTGTAATGTAACTTAAGTTTTAACACATATTTTTAATGTTTAAATTTCTAAAGTATGCAGATCTTAATGCTGAATATTATGTTAAAGTAGAACTTAAAAAAATGGTAAAACGAAGCAAAATATTTGTGGAAATTCGCTTCCATCACGTCAGCATTTATTTATATTTCACCAAACTTTTACTAATACATTTCGTTTCTCGTTATATAGTAGCCGGGCGTTTCCTTCGACGATAAACGTGCAATACATTTCCACTGTAAAAGTATCGCATAAATATTCATTGATTATTGGTAGTGAAATTTGAAACATTTAAAAGTACCGCGAGGTTAAGCGTTTTAACTTCGGAGGTTGTTAGATAAGCTCGCTGTATGTAAATGTACAAATAACAGTGTTTTGTTGAAGGAGCTGCCGTCACTTCACAATTAATCGTCTTTTGCTCCCAAAGCAGTAAAAACAAGCCTACATACAAAAGCCACGGTTCTTCTTTTTCGGCGGAAATTTACATGTTTATTGCAAAATTATCTTTCGTTGGCTTAACAAGTGCCTAATAAAAATTCACGTCGTCTAAATTTGTAACGGTACGATTTTCATTTCTTAGGTTTTTTTTCATTACTTCGAGAAAGTATTTAGAAAGTATCGCGTTAGTTAGTTAGGTGGGCGAGATTGTAGGAAAAATTGGCACTGATCACTTTTTTCGTTTAAATTTTATTTCTATGTGTATAGTACAGCACACTGTCGTTGGCGATTTTTGTCGGATTCGATTCAAATTTGATACAAAAGTCGATTTCTTATCAAATTCGATTTTGGACAAGTTTACTAAGTGGTAATTATCGTACAACAGTTTCAAAATGGCGACAATTCCAAATATTTAAAAATTAGTGACTCTTTTGTTCTTTTTGACATGTCTTTTTTTGAAAATCTGAGATGACGTTTTTGAAAATAGGAGATTTTTTTTGAAAATTCCATTAAAATTAGCGTTACACACTGCAAGCATTAGCACTTTGAATTTTCAAAATCCGTGGTATTTACGAAATTTTGAGGTGAATACTTCTTATGGCGGAGTATGGATGTGTTTTGCACGGGAAAAAAATTCAGTTTGCCGTCACGCATCACGCTCTTATGCGTATATTTTTGTTTTAAAATGTATTTTTGAAGTGAAAACTTGTATGTTGGCGCCATTATATTACTTACCCAGTCCAACTTAATTATTTAGTGTTAACTGTGTAACAGTGACGTTTCATACGTTTATTATATATTGGTAGGCGTGAATAATAAATATTTAAATTATTTTAAACGCCATTATACTACTTACCCAGTCCAACTTTATTTAGTATTTAGTTTTATGACGAGTGTTAACTGTGTAACAATTTTTAATTCCAAACAATCTTATAATGCCAAACAACCTGCCTTTCAAAATTAAAATATTGCAGTTTCCATTGAAATTGGCATTTACAATGACAATAAGTTACAGGGTCGGATATTAAAGAGTAGCAGGAATACATTTGGGACTCCGTGCTTCTCCCGTGGTCAGTTATAGCCTATTGTAGTGTCGAGTAGCAAAAATCTATGTCTTGGCGAAAAACCATGAAATCATATAATATTGTATTTAGAAATATATAAACTGAAATGAACGTACTCATGATTTTGAAAATCGGCTATATATTTTATTTTGTGGTGTAAAATATACAGCCATAACCCGTGATAAAAAGTAGTCACTTCTGTCGGCAGTAATGCGACTGATACCGTTTTGTTTTTTTTTGACGGGGCGCGCGTGCGTGCGCGCGCGTGTTTTTATATTTCAAATAAATCATTTTCCAATGGGAATTGTCTAATAAATAAAATATTAAATTTATTTATCGAAATGGCTTTAACAATCGTTAGTTCTGTAACAAAATTATGTTGAACGGGCTTCAAGACTTCATTCTTCACATTTTAAACTTTCATTCTATGCACTCAATGCTCAAGAAAACTAAAACTAAACTAGAAATACTTGAAAAGTTAACAAAACTAATTCAATTTTTCACGAACATAAATTAGTTTACGATTTGATTACGAAGTGTCTTATATTTCAAATATTCATTTCAGGAAGTAACCATTTATCCGGGGTATTACCGGTGTCTTGATGTGCAGTAAATCCTTCATATTGTTATGCAGATACCTGGGGAAATCATTTTACTTGTCCTTTGTTACAAACCATAAATTTAGTCTTGAAGCACAAGGACTTGAATTTAACAGATTAAAAATTATTACGTGTTGTTAGCGTTGCGGAGGTAAAGTCAGCAGAACTTACGTAAAGAAAGTTGGGAAGCGTGGAAGTATCTGTAAACTTTTTTGCAAACGCTACGGTACTTTCTTGAAGATTTTTTTTTATTTAGTATTTACAATCTGTCTACAGGACTAAGTAAATTGTATGGCTAAAATAATGACACGTACCCATTGATACATACAAATAATGAGTATTTAAATAATAAAATATTGCTACATATTGTTATATTTGTTAGGTCAGCTGTTAATTGTCAGGCAGGTCGCTAGGTATTCTCCTCTTGAGTCTTCGTGTTGTCGATCTCATCATTAAATTTTCAGTCAAAACATTTGGCTATTGCTATAAGTTTAAATTTCTTCTGCGATGGTCGGAATATTGAGTTGCTTGTGGATTATTTCATGTGTGATTATTTTTGGAGCTGTTAAGGATTAAACGTAGTATCTTAGATTGGAAGCGTTGTAAAATTGCAATATTTGATTTGCAAGGAGAATAACATAATTGTATACCATACGTCCATATTGGTTTCAGTATTGACTTATATAGTAATATTTTGTTAATGATTGAAAGTTTGGATTTGTGCCCAATCGGCCAGTACATATTTCTGAGTTTAATACCAGTTGTTTACGCTTAGTAAAAATATGTTTCTGCCAATTCAGACGTCTGTCCAAATGAATTCCCAGGTACTTCACTTCTGAGGTCTGCGGTATCAGTTTTTTGTTTTAATTTCTTTACATAATAAAGAAATAATTAGTGATTAGGATTATGACCTATTCTTCCCGTCAGTGGTTATCCAATTAAACAGATCTGCAAGTAAAAAAACTGTCCAAAAGTACCAAAAAATCCTATCTCGTTAAGTTTTCGTTTAATACTTTTTTTAACGTAAAATCCCTAATTGACCTTAAATTTGATATGCTATGTTTTATTGAGACTTCTTACCTAGTTTGGTAATAAATAAAAAAATATCGGTTAGTGGTAAAGGGTTGTTGTGGAGGGCGGTTTGTGGGAGGTGCCGCCTCGGTGGCCTAGTTGATAGCGTATTGGGTTTTCACCCCGAGGACCCGGGTTCGATTCCCGGCCAGGGCTTGGCATTTTCATACGCTATAAATCATCTCATCGTCTGCATTAGCCCAAGCAATGAATACAGAATCTATAAGAAGGACACTTCTTGCCTGTAAAAGTCAGCACATTTTTTCGGCCGAGAACGCTACTTGGATTCGCCGCCGATAGACAGCGTTGCATGGTTTTTCTGAACTTGTAGCTCAGAGAGAGACAGTTATAGGAGTGATGGCATTCTCTGTCTCTTTATTCCTACCAATAACTGGGGGTTTGCAAATATAACTTTCACAAGTTGATCCTGTAGTCATAATTTCCCAAACATGTCAAGCTTTAGAGTAGGATATGGAGAGGGAAAGACAGAGAGACAGACAGACAGCGAGAGAGAGAGAGAGAGAGAGAGAGAGAGAGAGAGAGAGAGAGAGAGAGAGAGAGAGAGAGGAGAGATACAAGAATGCTCCCCTATATCTGTGTCTCTCTGAGCTGCAAGTTTAGAAAAAAAAACATGCAGCTCTGCCTATTGACGGAGAATCCAAGTACCATTGTCGTTCGAATAAAATAGGCTGACTTTTCCATGCAAGAAGTGTCCTTCTTATAGATTCTGTATTCATCGGCCCAAGTCTGCACAGTAGTCGGACGTTAAACAAAAAAAAAGGTTTGTGGGGGGTGAGTAGTTTTGACATTAGGAGGAAGGGCGCATAATCACGTCCAAACACGGTTAAATTTCTTAATAATATTACTGGTGGGGTTGAGCATGTTTCGACATGCTCTGTGTGGCATTATTAATAAATAAAAGCAAACGCACTTGTCAGTTTACATCCAGCATTGGAACTCTACTGTGTTCATTAGTTCTGTATTATAACTCACAGAGTTTGTTAGATTTCTCCTGACAGCTTCTCTTATATTTGTGGTGAATACACAGTGAAAACGCAATAAAGAAATATTAGTGATTTTTTTGAAGACTTTTTGCTTACTTCAGATTAAAACTTAGAGATCAAAACAAAGCATGGGCTTCTCGTAAAGGTTGTAGAAGATGCGAGGAAGACCTTCGTTTGTCGCTTAAGGGTAAGAAAATCTCATTTCGTTTTGGCATTCGTAAGATATGACGTGAACAGAAAAATCACACAAGTGACTGTTATTTCTGTTCCGTAGACGTGAAAGGATTTAACGCAAAAAATAAAATATTTTACCCTAACCTTGACTCAGCTGTTCGTCTAGTCTCAAAGCTTTTTTTTTTGTGTTTAACGTCCGACTATTGTGCAC